>VMDO01018545.1:0-41898 GCA_007922755.1 Pedetes capensis
GGGAGAAGGGTTTGGCAATTCATTCCCAAGGCAATCCCGAAAACAGTCAGCCATTGAGAACCCTATGAGGGACGCTATGAGTCGGATACTGACTCGATGGTACCTAATAACAACAACAACAAAAGAAAGATTATAAAAGACAGAAAAGTATTTTAAAAAATCTTTGGAAGTTTTCTGCCCTTAAAAATGAGATGATGTCAGAATATTTCTTGAGTATTCACTACATGAAATCATTAAGAGGAAGATAAGTGTAGTCTCAAAAGATTTAGTCTAATTAATGGGTAAAAGTCTTAAAAAGGGAGATGTTTCAAGTAATTTATACAATGTATATTGAGAAAATGTTCAAGAAGACTAAGTGATACAAATTCAGAAATTTGAAGACAAAATTTAACTGGGAATAATGGAATGTTTGTCTACAAGTGGTACTATCGTGGCCTCTGATCCTATCTGGTCTCAGAAGCTAAGCAGAGTCAGGCCTAATTAGCCCTTGGATGGGAGACCACAGGGGAACACTGGGAACACAGGGTGCTGTACACTTGGGAGGAAGACCTGGCAGCCCATTACCAAAACAGCCAGCCATTGAAAACCCTATGAACAGCAGAGGAGCACTTACAATAGTGTTGAGCATGGCATAATGACAGGGAGTATTTTGTTCTGTTGTACATAGGGTCACTATGATTCAGACCTTACTCAACCATGCCTAACAGCAAGAATAAAAATGGAATGTTTAGATATATAAGGTCTATCGAATAGTTAAAAAAATTCCTTTTGCCTGTCAAATTCAGCTCACGTTTCCACTCTTTTAATTTGGGTAAATATGGTAGAACAAAAGAATCAAAATGAAAATAAAGAATAACAGAATTACAGAGCTTAAAATAATTTAGAAATCCATTTAAGACATTTATTCCAGTAATATTATGGTATAAACACCCTGGATAGATACCTATTTGAGAAAGAACAATCCTGTATAAATATGTAAGATCGTAAATGAGCTAATGAGTTACAGGAGGAAACGGTCTTCTCAGATCAAAAAAATGATCATAGTAGGAACTCAAAGAAATAAAGAAAACAGCCCTCTAAGTGGCTGGAAGATCATGATTTTGAGGTTAGAAGCAGCCTGGGCGAATTAGTGAGACCCTGTCTTAAAATAAAAAATAAAAAATGGACTGGGGGTTGCAGATCAGCAGTAGAGTACTTGTCAAGTATGTTCAAGGGTCCTGGTTTCAATGCCCCCAAGCATCGCAAAACGATCAATCAAACAAAAAACAGTGAAAAGGCTTTCACATGAGGGTATTTACTGAACCTGTGAAATTGGGATGTATTTTGAGGGCCTCTAAAAGCTTTGGGAGAAATAAATACAAAATTTAGGGCTTGTGTAAACAGGGGACCAAAGATAAAATCCTTACTTCATAAAACTAAAGTATATATAGCAATGATCCTGAAATAATTTTCTCTACCACGTTCAAGTGGGACTGCAAGAGAAATCAGCTGTCTCAAAATATTGAACAAGAGGAGCATGAAAAGATCATTAATGAACATTCAAAAACACCATCTTGACTTCATGCACTTTTGAAGCCTTCATTTGCTATCTCTGAGTTCCAAATATTTAATTAAAATGTTTGCTAACTGGTAGTTTCCCAGGCATTTGGCAACAGCAGATATAGATCTTCAGGTAACTCACTTTCATCATCGGTAGTAAATGTTCCCCACAATAGTAACTAAGCACACAAGGAAACAAAGTACTATGAGAGAAAGTCCCTTGAAGACTTCAAGTATTATAATTTTCAGGTACAGAATATAAACTACATATGCTTACTACAGCCTGCAGCCATGGCACTCTGGCATCCGATCCTGTCAGATCTTAGAAGCTAAGTAGGATCAGGCCTGGTTAGTACTTGGATGGGAGACTGCCTGGGAATACCAGGTGCTGTAGGCTTGGGAGAAGGACCTGGCAACCCCCTCCCAAAAATCAATCCACCATTAAAAACCCTATGAGTAGCAGAGAAGTACTGACAATAGTATTTTGCCTGAGTGGGACACCGACTCCACGGCATACAACAACAACAACAACAATTGTTACTATGTTTAAGGAAATAAAAGATAAGCTTTAAACTGTTGAAGCACAACGCAACTTTTAAAATTTTGAATCAGGGTGTCACTAAACTACTCAGGCATCCTTTGTCCTAGAACTTGCAAACCTCTGCCTCTGTCTCTGAAGTTGCTGGGATTATAGGCATGCACCACTGCACCCAACTGATGTCTAACTTCTTATTAGTAACAAGGTAGGACAAATGATAATGGAATGATGTACTGAGACAGTAACTATTGCTCTGAAACAGAAACATTTCACCAAAAACGTCTTTCAAAAATGACAGTACAATAAAGACATTTACCAACAAAGAGGAACTGAAGACAATTTTTCACCATTAAACTTAAACTAAAAGAAACTCCAAAATATGTAATTGAAGTAGAAGGAAAGTGATACAAGATAGAAAGTCACAGCTTCAAGGAGTAGAATATAGAAAGTAGCAAATATGTATACAAATGTTTATGAACATGTACTTTAGAAAACATAAATAATAATGTTAGTTCCAAGTTAATTAAAGACCCAAATGTCAAAACCAAAGCTACAAAGCTTCCCACATTTACCATCCAAGAATATCTTCAGTGCTTGACAAGGAATTTAAAACTATCAACCTTAAAGAAAGGGATTACTGAATTAGAATATACTAAAATTTAGAAAGCTTCTCTTTATCTAAATGCACTGTAGTGAGGAAACAACCACCAAAAGGAAAAAAAAGCCACAAAGTAGGAGACGTATCAAACATGCTCAAAATATATAAAGAACTCCAACAAATCCCTAGGAAAATGGCAAACTAAGCCAACAGACAACGGGTGGATGATTTAAATAAGTACTTCACAAGTGGTGAATAAACAAAGGAAATGATGTTCAATCTCATTAGCAATTTGGGAAATACATAACCAAGTTCCTACAGTTGCTCTAATTTTATGTGGATAGGCACCTTTTTACTATCACAATTCTTTTCAGAGATTTCTGAGCCTATTGTGTCATAACTCATCCACACTCTCCCCTTCTTGCCCCTACTTCAACTTCAGTGCACCTGATGAGGCTCACTGATTGACACTCTCACCAGAGTAACCAACCCAAAGAGTCTTTGTTGTTCTTGTTAATAACAGGGAAGTGAACTTGGGTCAATAGCAGGGAACATTTGATATAGCTATGGCACTTGAAGTTACACAACTTTTCCTTTGCAACTGGTGAGCGGGAGCAAATGTTAAGCTTCTCAGAACACCACAGGGAGAGAGGCTTGGGCACTGTTCAAAACTGCTAATGCACTAAACAGTTACAGAGTATCCCTTAGAAATCATGCCATGGATAACATTGATTAGTTCATCTGTTAATTCTTATAAGGTATAGCTTTTATGACTATGTTCGTTCTTTAATTCAGAGCATTGTCATGAAAAGTACAATACATGTAAGTATTATGTTAGGTGCACATCATATATATATATATGTATATATGTATTATTATAGGTGTACATGTGTATTATGTTAGGTGCCATGGATTTGGGTCTGATTATTGTTCTTGTTATGTGCCTTCAGGTTGAGTCTAACTCACAGCTACACTATGTACAGTAGATTGAAACACTTCCCAATTCTGTGCCAAACACATGATCTTATTTATGTTTAAGCCCATTGTTGCAGACACTGTGTCAATCCATCTAGTGGAGGGTTTTCCTTTTTTTCTTTGACCTGCCACTCTCCCAAACATGATGTTTTTCTCCAGGGATTGATCTCCCCTGACTACATTTCTGAAATATGTAAGACACAGTCTGGCCATCCAAGGGTCTTGTTAGGTCTTATATAATTATGAGACATATATGCTGTATGTGTGTATGTTTGAATCTTTGTAAGATACATACAGAGAGAAGTAGAAATGTACCAGCAGTGACAGCTGTATATGTACATGTAGATCTAGATGTGTATGTCCATATAGATATAGACATAGCTCCCTGGGCAGGGATAGGAAGGACTAAGTCTCTTTGCCAGTTGTGTTTAGTGTTTTGTTGAGCATCATTTTCTGGTGGAAAGAAGAAATTTTCAGTGACTGTGTATAGACCTAAGTATGATAGTGTCACTTTTCCTAGGGTTAGATTTGTTCTGAATGCTTAATGGAGTTTTAGAAAGATCAGGATCCACTTTTCAATTGTAGGACTTTTCAGGGCACTAGGCTGAAATTTTTAGAAAGACAAAATTTGACTTCATTCAGAATCTTAGGAGAATTATTAACTTCACTTTTCCTATCGCAGTCCCGTGGAAATGAAAGTATGAACATTTGCAAATTAGTATAGAAAAATTCAGATTGGACCTTGGAGACTATTGCCAGGACTTGTGGCAGGGCACTCTGAAATGTAAAAATAATTGGTCCTTGTTCCACTTCTGCTGTACAGTGCTGAGAGATGTACTTGCAGTCGATGTAGGGCTGAGGGTGATAAATGTTAACTGTGATTATGCTGAGTGAGTGGTACTGAGCTCAGTAATCCATTCATGTATTGATTGCACACTTCCAAGATCAATGAGGTGCACCAACTCAGATGGGCTGATCCTTGGCTCAAATCCAGACCAGCCTATATGCAATATGTGTCCTGATTATGGAAAATGCTTGAGCACCAGAAAACCTGGTATGGACATTATTCACTGAGATAGAATGCTGTACGGTTGTGTACCTCCAGTGGAGATTTGGGAGCCTGTATGCCTCCTGGCCCTTGACGCTAAAATGCTTGTATGTCTCTGTCATATATTCTGATTACAATGACATGCTTCTATGTTTTTAAATAATTAAACTCATTTAATTTACACATTTAATATATGTGGAATCGGGGCCTCATTCCATCAATCTGAATACTATTATTGTTCATATGGTGATCATATAATAACATAAATTAGGCTTTTTTATGAAAGAAAAGAAAGAGAAAGAAAGAAAGAAAAGGAAGAAGAAAAGAAAAGGAAAGAAAGAAAGAAAGAAAGGAAAAAGAAAGAAGGGAAGGAAGGAAGGGAGGAAGAAAGGAAGGAAGAAAACCCTGGCTTTCCCTTACTCTGTCGTTGTTGTTGTTAGATGCCATCGAGTAGTGTCTGAGTCATAGTGACCCTCCATAATCTCTTTTTAATTTTAGCTTTCTCCTAAGTAATGATCGATCTAGAGATTAGGGGATACAATGTCCAAAAAGGTGAAACAAAACAAAAAAAACACAGGACTCCCACCAGCTGTGTCTTCCCCAGCATCTCCTAGATTAGCTCCATAGGGGGAGGGGGTTTGCTTATATTCTCTGATAATGCTGGAATCAGGAGGATCAATGTCCTCAGGATCTATCTACATGGTAGAACTACAAACTCTTGGCAGTTTGTCAAAGTGAATTTAGAGCCCTCACAGATGCCTTATTTTTCTTAACTCCCAAAATCGCTGCAATAGTTTCATAGGATTTAGAACAGCAAGGACTGACAGAGTAGGATCCTGAGCTCATGGCCTCAGTATAGTCACATGAAGTTCTTGGATATCCTAGAATCATGGTGATACTGATGTATTCTTGAAACAAGACCATAAATCATTAGCATAACTAACATTTGTATAGTGGGGTGCTATAAATCCAGAGAGTTTTTCTAGTACTGATTGATCCATTTTCTTATTATGTAAGTCATCTTGAAAATATTGGGCTGGGATTTAGCTCAGTTGGTAGAGTGCTGCGCTGCAGTCTCTGAGGTCCCGAGTTCAATTCCCAGCACCGCAAAAATGGGAGAAGGACCTGGCAATCCACTCCCAATGCAATCCCGAAACAATCAGCCATTGAAAACCCTATGAGGGTCGCTATGAGTCAGATACCGACTCAACGGCACCTAACAACAACATATAAGAACCTTGTGGGGTTCCTATATGTAAAATCCACTGAGATTGTGTGCCTAGAAATTGCTCTTTCTAAAGGCAGTCTACACTCTGCATCTAGCAACTTGTCAAAGTTGCCATTTAAACATTCCTGCGGGGGTAAGCCTACAGCCATACCATCTGATCCCATCATCTGGTCCTGTCAGATCTCAGAAACTAAACAGGGTTGGGCCTGGTTGGTACTTGGATGAGAGACCTCCTGGGAACACCAGATACTGTAGGATTGGGAGAAGGACCCAGCAAGCTATTCCCAAAAAACAATCTGCCATTGAAAACCCTATGAATAGCAGAGAAGCACTGACAGTAGTATTTTGCCTATTGTATGTAGGGTCGCTATGAGTGGAACACCGACTGGATGGCACTTAACAACAAAACAACAACAACAACAATGACGACGACGACGACGACAACAACAACAACAACATCAGTTTAAGGCTCCATATAAGCTGATCTCAGCTGTGATTCTCTGTAAGAATAGTTGTTTGCTGTGAGACCTTGATTCTCTGATGGGTCCAAGAAAAGTCATTAATTTTCAATTTCCTCTGCTGTTTTTTTGTTGTAGGGATGGAGGAGATGATTTCCAAGCTCTTTACATGTCAGAGCTGAAACTATGATTCCAGAAGTTTTCATACATAATATGGAAAAAGTAAGACTTTCGTGTAAAGGTTGTAGAAAGGAAAATCTAAGAAGTAGAGTGTCTTTCATGTATTTGGTGCTGGATGAATGTTCATTTCTTAACTTCATCATAATGAATATAAACAAAATAAGGCTTTTGCTTTTGTTAAGCCCAGTTCTTCTTATTTTGTATTTATACAGTTAAAGTTTTGAGTCCAGGAGAAGGATTTTACTTCAATCTCCGTTAAATTGTATAAATCTTTTAGATGTATATGAAACAGCAGCCATTATCATAGCTAATGAAATTGAAGTCTGCATGGAGCTGCTTTATCCTGCTTCATGACATAATGCAGATTTGACAAATAGGAAGCATCAGGGAGACAGGATGCTGAGATAAAAGGGAAAAGTGGTACTTGATGGAGCTAGAGTTTGGGGAGCCAACATGAAGATTGGATTAGATACAAATTAGAGTCTTCTGAAAGAGAACAATTGGTGATAATATTCCTTGAAGCCATTTTTCATAATGAATATCCAATGGGCCAAGGACAACTCAGCCTGATAAAAAGAGATTTAGTACTACTTTTAAATGTTAGAAAAGGAGAGGCTGACCTTGTTTTGTGTCTATAGAAATTAAGATTCCATTGATATTAAGACTTGAATTATGGATGAAAACTTGGGAGCAGACATATTTTAGTCCAATATAAAAAAGAATTTTCTAATGGGAAATACTTACTGATCATGAAAATTAAAAAATCCAGAAGACCCCTAAATTCCTTATATACAGAATGCAGCTGCAATCTGAGAATTGGTTTAGACTGACCCTATGGCCTAAGATTTTATTATTCTAGTCTACTTACATGTGTCTGTCAACTTGATGTACTGTGGGGGCTTGTGTGTTGCTATGATGCTGAAAGCTAGGCCACCGGTATTTCTGATACCATCAGGGCCACACATGGTGGACAGGTTTCAGCTAAACTTCCAGACTAAGATAGACTAGGGAGGAGGACCTGACAGCCCACTCTCAAAACAATTAGACATTCAGAACCCTGTGAATAGCAGAGAAGCACTGTCAAATACAGTGCTGGAAAATGAGTCTCCCAGGCTAGGAGGTATTCAATGACTGGGAAAGAGTTGTCTCTTCAAAGTAGAGTTGACTTTTAAGGACAGGAGTGTAAAACCCCAGGGACCTCCATTGGCTGGTGTGGTGTAACTGAACAGGAGAAGAAACACTGGCTGCAATATTGGGTTCAAACATAAAAAGATGATGTACATGGCACAGTGTTGAGTAGTGTTTTGTTCTGTTGTACATAGAATCGCCATGAGTCAGATTCAACTCAACAGCACACAACGACAAGTATACATACATATGTTATCTACTTACATATGATCTCACATATTATTTCATGGGGACTTTTACAATCTATTATGAATGTAGATTTATACAGTTCTTATGTAATATTGCAAATAAATTTTCATATCACAGATTTTTAATTTATTCAGTTTAGATTTTATTGTATTTCTGATTAACATAAACTTCCTGTTAGGAAAGTTTCAACAGATCATAATGGCCAAAGATATGAAAGAGGAAAAAAAAAGAATAAACGTGTATACTGCCATTGTTATTGTTGTTAGGTGCCATTGAGTCGGGTCCAACTCATAGTGACCCTATGTACAACAGAACAAAATGCTCCCCAACTCTGGGCCAAGTACATGATCTTACTTATGTTTAAGCCCATTGTTGCAGACACTGTCAATCCATCTAGTTAAGGGTCTTCTTTTTTTTCCATTGACCTGCCACTCTCCCAAACACGATGTTCTTTTCCAGAGATAGGTCCTTCTTGACAACTTGTCCAAAATACATAAGATGCAGTCTAGCCATCCTTGCTTTCAAGGAGCACTCTGGTTGCACTTCTTCTAGGACAGATTTGTTGGTTCTTTTGGCAGCCCATGGTATAGTCCGTATTTATCTCCAATATCATAACTCAAAAACATCAATTCTCCTGTCTCCCTTATTCGGTGTTCAGCTTTCATGATCATATGATGTGACTGAAAATACCATGGCATGAGTCAGGTGCACCTTTGTCTTCAAAGTGACATCTTTACTTTTTAATACTTTAAAGAGGTCTTTTGCAACAGCCTTTCCCAATGCAATGCATTTTTTGATTTCTTGACTTCTGCTTCTGTGGGTATTGATTATAGAATCAAGTAAAGCAAGATCTTGAAGAATCTTAATCTTCTCTCCATTATCATGAAGTTGCATACTGACTCAGTAGTAAGGATTTTTGTTTTGTTGATGTTGAGTTGCAATCCATACTGAAGGCTGTGTTGTTTGACCTTCATCATTAAATGCTTATAATCCTCTTCACTTTCAGCAAGTAGAGTTGTGTTATCTGCATAGCAGAGGTTGTTAATCAGTCTTCATGTAATTATAATGCCCCAACCTTCAGAAAGTCCAAATTTCCAAATCATTTGCTCAACATAGAGATTGAAGAGGTACAGTGAAAGAATACAGCCTTGATATAAACTTTTTCAACTTGAAACCAGGCAGATACAGTGAAAGAATACAGCCTTGATATAATCTTTTTCAACTTGAAACTAGGCAGTGTTTCCTTGTTCTGTTCGAAACTGCCTCCGGTTCATGTACACATTCTTCATGAGTACAATTAAGTGCTCTGGTATTCCCATTCTTCATGGTGTTATCCATGATTTGTTATAATCCACACAATGAAATGCCATTGCATAGTCAATAAAATATAGACAACTTTCTGGTATTCTCTGCTTTTGGCTAATAACTATTTAGTATTAGCAATGATGTCCCTGGTTCCACACAATCTTTTGAAGCCATATTGATTTTCCCCTGTCTGTATACTGGTATACTCTCTTTTGAATGATCTTCAGCAAAATTTTACTTGCCTGTGATATTAATGATATTGTTCAATAGTTTCCACATTCAGTTAGATCCCCTTTCATGGGAATAGGCACAAATATGGATCTCTTCTGTTCACTTGGCCAGGTATCTGTTTTCCAAATCTCTTGGCATAAGCAAGTGAGAACCTGAAGTGCTTCATCTGTTGAAATATCTCCATTAGTGTTCCTTCAATTCCTGGAGCCTTCTGTTTTGCCAGTGCCTTCAAGGCAGCTCCCACTTAATCCTTCAGTACCATTGGTTCCTAGTCATATGCAATGGTTGAAATGGTTGATAATTCACAAATTCTTTTGGTATAATGATTCTGTGTATTCTTTCCATCTTCTTTTGACATCTACTACATTGTTCAACAATTTCTCTGCAAAACTCTTCACTATTGCCACTTGAGGCTTGGGTGTTTTCTTCAATTCCTTAACCTTGAAAAAAAAACAGAGTATGTTCTTCTCTTTTGGTTTTCTATCTCCAGCTCATTGCACATGTCATTATAATATTTGATTTCATCTTTTTGACCTGCCTCTGAAATTTTCTGTATAGTTCTTTAACTTCATCCAGTTTTCCTTTTACTTTAGCTGCTCACCATTCAAGGGCAAGGTTCAGAGTCTCTTTTGACATGTAATTTGGTCTTTTATTCCTGTATTTTAAATAACCTTTTGCTTTCCTCATGAATGATATCTTTGATGTCATGCCACAACTTCTGTGGTCTTCAATCATTAGTGTCTAATGTACCAAATCTGTTTGTGAGGTGGTCTCTGAACTCAGGTAGGATATACTCAGGGTCATACCTTGGCTCTTGTACACTGGTTCTAATATTTTTCAGTTTCAGTTTGAACCTGCACAAGAACATTTGATGGTCTGATCCACAATCAGCACCTGGTCTTGCTCTGATTTTTGGTATTGAGCTTTTCCATACTCTAAATCCTCAAATGTAGTCAGTTTGGTTCCTATATGTTCCATCTGATGAATTCCATGTGTATAGTTGCTGTTTATGTTGGTTAAAAAATGTATTTGCCATGAAAAGGTCATTGATCTGACAAAATTTTGTCATGGAATCTCCAGCATTGTTTCTGTCACTTAGGCCATAGTTTACAGCTACTGAGCCTTTGCTTCCAACAATTGTATTCCAGTCACCAGTAATCATCAGTGCATCTTGATTGCATGTTTGATCAATTTCAAATTGCAGGAGGTGGTAAAAATAATCCCTGTCTTCATTTTTGGCTTTACTGGTGGGTGCATTAATTTGAAAAATAGTCATATTAATTGGCCTTCCTTGCAGGTATATGGATATTATCCTATCACTAACTGCATTGTTCTTCAGGACAGATTCTGTGATATCTTTTTTGATAATGAATGTAAACCTCAATTCTCTGTATATGTCATTCACAGTGTAGTAGGCCATATGAGTATCTGATTCAAAATGGCCCATCCCACTCCATTTTAGCTCACTGATGCCTAGAATGTCAATGTTTATATACTTCATTTCCCTTTTGGTGATTTCTAATTTTCCTAGGTTCATACTATGTACATTTCCCATTCCATGATTAATGGATATTTCCAGTTGTTCCTCCTCATTTTGAATCATGCCACATCAGCAATTGGAGGTCCCTGGGGTTTTACTCCGTTCCTATCATTAAGGTCTACTCTACTTTGAGGAGGTAACTCTTCCCCAATCACTTTTGAGTGCCTTCCAACCTGGGGGGCTCATTTCCTAGCATTATATCTAACAGTGTTTCTCTCCTATTCATAGTGTTTTCAATACTAATTATTTCAGGAGTTGGCTGACAGGTCCTACTCTCCAGTCTGTCTTAGTCTGGAAGCTCAGCTGAAACCTGTCTACCATGGGTGATCTGCTGGTATCTGAAATACTGGTGGCATACCTTTTAGCATCTCAGTGACATGCAAGCCTCCACAGTACAGCAAATAGACATATAAATGAGGGCACCTCCAACCTACCTTTTATTTTTTACCTTGAGACAGTGTCTCACTAAGTTATGCAGGCTTCCTCTGGCCTTGAATATGTGATCCTCCTGCCTTAGCCTCCCAAGTTGTTGGGATTGCAGGTCTGTGTCTCTGTGCCTGACTGCCAAACTATTCTATAACAATAGGCAATATACACTATTCCATTTCTTTTGGAATTATGTCTTTATTCCACTAGGCCCATAGAGTTTTATCCTAATGTGCATTAGTTTTTGTATCACTGTGACAACATACCTGACTGAAATGGCTTAAAGCAGGAAAGATTTCTTTAAGCTCATGTTTCTACAGGACTTCACTCCATAGTAGCAGAGAAGGCATGGCCACGGAGTAAGCGTAAGGGCCTGTGGTAGAGAAATACTTCAGTTCATGGCTGCCAGGGCAGGGAGAGACAAGCCCAACTGGGGACAGGAAACATCTTCAAACGTTGGCCCCTAGTGACCCACTTCCACCAGCAAAGTCCCACCTCCCACAGGTTCACCACATCCTGAAACAATGCCACCTCCAATGGACCAAGAATTCAAACATGAGCCTTGGGGGCATTTTATATTCAAACCATGTTGTTGTTAGGTACCATCATAACATAATGTAAAGTATATTTGTGTTTGGAGGTCTCTCGGTAATTATCTTAACATAGGTCTCTTCAATTCAAATGTTGCTACACATAGAAATACAGACTTTAATATATTAATGCTACTGCTATATAAATCTATTAAGTGTTATTTTTCCTTCT
Source organism: Pedetes capensis (assembly GCA_007922755.1). Taxonomy (NCBI): domain Eukaryota; kingdom Metazoa; phylum Chordata; class Mammalia; order Rodentia; family Pedetidae; genus Pedetes; species Pedetes capensis. The sequence goes on from VMDO01018545.1 coordinate 12,206, forward strand.
TGATTGAGTTATCTCTGAAATTACAGAGCACAATTGATCAAATCAGTATAAATGCATTTCAAGATACATAATTATCTAAACTTAATAGACAAACAAATCTCTTAATGAGCTCAATGGGGATGATTAACCATACCTGGATTAAAAGAAGCTCCTCGGTTAATATTTATTTCAAATGTTCTGTTCCAGAGGTTGTGCTTCTCTGGGCAATGCATCTTAGCTAGAATTCTTGATTGGTGTACAAGAAATCTTTCTGAAATATGACTATGAAAGGAGAAGTAGGAAAGAAAACTCACCATGCTGCTCAAACCCCAAACACGTATTCAGGCTTACCAGTTTTAGACATTGTGTATCTGGAAGATAGGGCTTTTGAAACTCTCAATGTCTTCCTTCTCCTTCTTCCCTTCTGAATTTGAAAACTGTTGGTCTAGCATGATAATCAGCACTAGTTAGTTTAACAATGTGCTAATATTATCTACAACCACCACCTCCCCTGCTCCAGACCAACCAGATCAGAATCTCTGAGTAAGGACCCCTGACACCAGTATTTTTTCAAAACTGCCCAGGATTTCTAATGTGTAACCACCATGATTGAGAGACCCTAGTCTAGGACTTAGTTTGGGAAATTCATTTTTTATTTTAGAGGGCAACAAGCTAGAATTAATTTCAGCTTGCAGTGTTTTGTAGGAAAGAAAATAGTAATTATCAAAAGCAAAAGTCTCAGCTGATGGCTTAGGTTTCATATCTTCAGAAGAGCAAAAGGTGAGAAACAACACAGGACAGAAAAGAAAGAAAACTGCTTGTCTCAGCTATTTCTAAAATTTAAACCAAATACTTAAAATAGCTCTAATCTAAAAATATAACTGTTGTTATTGTTGTTAACTAGGATATTTAAATAAAAATGTGTTTCCTTTTTTTTTCTTTGCTCCCCATTTCTAGGGATTTGAAGGTTAGAGAACAACTGTTCTCCAGCTTAGTTGAAGATCGAACAAGGCAATTTAGACTTTTATACAACATATTTCCTTTCCGATTAATTGGTAAAATACAGAACTATTTTTTTCTCATTTACTATCTTGTCCATCCCCATTTAGCTATTCAAGAAAATTAAAAGAAAATTATGGTATGTTGTTTTCATAAAAGCTTTACTACAAATTAATAAAATTTGGTCCTTATGAAAATTTTCTAGCAATATCTATTCTAGAATTTAAACTTATTAGTATTAATAGATCATGACAGCCAGGCTCAGTGGCATACCCCATACCCCTACCCCATACCAGGAACTTTAGAGGTAGAGGCAGAAAGATCACAAGTTCGAGGCCAGAGGCAGCCTGAAGTAATTTAGTGAGATTCTGCCTCAAGATAAAACATTTTAACAAGGGAGTTGGGGTACAACTCAGTGATAGAACACTTGCAAAATATGTATACACAAGTCTCTGGGTTCAGTCCCTCAGTACAAAAAAAAAAAAAAACAGATCATGACATTTAATTATTATATGCCTTACTGGGGACTTTTCTACGAGTTATATATTCCGAAGTCGTAATAGGTGGCAGATTCTAATTTTAAGACCCTCACAATTTAAAGAGGGAAATGTTCCTGTGACATTAAGCTAGATTTTTCCAAAAGGTGGATTTACCTCCATGATTTGAAGCAGGCTTCAGCTGACCACACATTGGATGTTAGAGTGGGAGATATTACTCATCATTACTCACCTTGAACATGCAAAGGGAAAAGTCAGGAAACTTCACCTTTTGTGATAACATCTTCAGGTATCCTGGGGAAGCTGTAATCTATGCCACTTAGCATACAAGTCTATCAATACAAACTTACTTTTTGTCTGTTGTTTATGATGGGAAATAAGATTGGTTTTCTGTGAACCTCATCTAATAATTATATTGTACTTCTTTTTCTTCCCTCTCAGTACTGAGGGTGGATCCCAGGGCCTCATGCATGCTAGGCAAGCACTGTACCACTGAGATCAACCCCTAGCTCCATTTTTAAAATTTTTTATCTCCGAGACAGGGTCTCACTGAATTACTCAGGCTGTCTCTGACCTTGAGCTCATGATCTTCCTGCCTCAGGCTACTGAGTCAAGGGGATTACAGGTTTGCACCACCGTGCCTGGTTTCCAGGTTTTATTATTATTATTTAATCTATCTGTGCATCTATCTATATTTAATTTTTTGTATAATCTCTCTATCAGTGCTTCACCATTTCTCTTAACTGTTAATCTAGATTATCTACTATGTACATAATTTTCACCTGTCACACACTGATTTATTCTGTATTTTCTTGTCTTTCAATTTGCTATCTAAACTTTCCACATAGCTTAAGTGTTCATCCATGCAAACCATCTAAATTACCATGCTCTTCCACCCTTCACTCTTGCTTGTACCCTGTATGTTTGGCTTAGACATGCCAGAAATGTTGTGTGGTCAGGACTGCTAAATTATGTCTTTCAATATGGCTTATTTCCCTCCATCCCAAAATTAGTATTCTTCCAACTCTCACATGTATCCACTCATCTCTTAACAAACCTACTTTTCTCCTAACTATCAATGTAATTAAAATTTCCTTATTGGAGGTCAGAGTGTAGACATGGACATCATAATATTCTGAATACCACATTGTTTACCTTGGATGGGCTTTTATTTGACCTTTTCTTTTCTTGCTTCTTGATTTCTCTATGCCATTCATATATCCAGAAAAGGCTTAACTTTGACTAAATGTGAGATAAGTGAGGTACCTGAAAATGTCCTGTCATCAAGATAGAATCCCTTCTGCTTTCCCCTTACTTGGCATTTTTACTATGACTATTCCATCTCCATTGGGAGAAGGGCCTGGCAATCCACTCCCAAGGCAATCCCGAAACAGCCATTGAAAACCCTATGAGGGTTGCTATGAGTCAGATACCGACTTGACAGCACCTAACAACAACAACATTCCATCTCCATGTGTAGAGTTAAACACATACCCCATCTCAAAAGAGCCATCTACTATTTTGCCTTCCCTTCACCCTGTCAATCTAAATATGATATTATCTACAAGTCTTGATATTTCTTTTTTGAAGCATCAACGATATTTAATCCTTTCCCTTTAACTCAAGTGCTGCCTTTCTAATCCAGATACACTATTCACTGTTTGACCATGGACATGCCCAACAAATGGTTGCAAAATACATTACTGTACAGACATCATGGAATTGTATAATTAATATTTTTATGCATTTATGTTTCTAAAGGTAGTTGCATGAACAAAGATAAACTAAGTAAAACAAACTAATAAGTAAAAGTAAAACCTTATTAATGTTGGTAACTAAGAACACCTTACTGCAATTATCATAGATTATTATATATATACATATATATGTATACATATATATGTATACACATATATATACACACACATACATGTACACACACACATACAGAGAGAGAAGGAGAGAGAGAGAGAAAGAGAGAGAGAAACCAACTTTTTTCTCTATTTATTGGTAAATGTTGGTGATGTACAGAGTAATACAGCATTGTCTTTTTCCATTATGCATCTATTACATCGCTTTTGGACATCCAACTTTTGAATTATTCTTGTCTTACTATGCTATTTCTACAATGTATGTAATTTCTGCTGGTATTGGCTTTTCTCCCAGTTCATCTTGGTGGCTTCCTCTTTATTGGTGTGCCTCCTCCCTTCCCCCCACAATTTCAGTCCCTTCCATCTACCCCCAAAAAAGAAGGCAGTGAAAAGAAAGGATTGTTGGGGTTCTGAGCCCCTGGAGAAGTTAGAAAGGGAGTAGAAACCAATTCAATGTACTATTTGTAAGCATCTTTGCCACTCACCCCTGACATACACATATATTAAGAAGAACAGGACCTCCCTTTAATTTAATTTTCTCCAACCAGAACCCTCTTGCTCAGGAGTTCTCTGATTCTCCCTTCCACTTTTTATGTAATGAATACTTTTATTACCTGGAGAATTCTTGAACAACCTATCTTGTACCTGACCCCACTCCTGGGGTTCAGGATGTCAGAAAGAGTGAAATAGTGACTCTTTATACAAGCATCAACTCTGAAAGTGGATGGAAGAGGGAGGGACAAAGGATCTAGCCCAAGAGAAGAGATGCCTCCTTTTGGCAAGGAAGTAGAGGGAGAAGGGAAAAATTAGGATGAAGGGAGAACAAAATGGCCAGCCCCAACCAACCTCTCTGACAACGCTCAGCTGTTTTTCATATTTAACTCTGGAGAAAGCTATAGCTATAGTGGAATTCCACAGAAAACTAAATTCAACTCGCATTTTATGGGCAAATTTTATTTCTCAACCTCTGTGATAGATAGCTGGGATAAACAGTGACCAAAATCAAGTCACATAGTGGGGGTGAGGAACAAACATACAGTAATTAAATGTGATTTACATTAAGATGGAGGAAATAACTTTGCTATGAGAAGGAATAGAAGGGGAAGGGATCTAACTCAGACTTAGGGGTTTAAGAGCAATATCCTTGAAGAAATGATGTTTCTTCTGAGATGGGAAGTGCAAGTCAATATGAGCCAGGGGAAATGGTGAGAGTGTGTAGGAGAGTGCTGGGGATATGTAAGGTCACAGCACTTAGGGGAATGCCAAGACCTAGATGTTCAAGAGAATGTGGAGAGAAATAAAAAGAGATTACATTGCACTCTTCCTTTCCTCCTCCTTTTCTTAGCCTTCTTCCTTCCCTGAAAACAAATCAACTCTCTTCTTGTTGTCTGAAGTTGCTAAAATAGTGTATAAGTTATTGGAAGATAAAGCACTTTGACATGTAAATCTCTAGGAGATTTTGTACTGACTTTATTGAATTTTAGTCAAAATATGATTCCTTTCCATCTTAATGTAAAAAGTACCTAGCAAATAGAAAGCTACTCGATGCCCCAATTCAGACAGAAACAGAAATGATGGGCTATATTTAGCATATATTTGGATTGACAAAAGTCCTAGAAGATGCTTAAAAATGAAAAAGGAAACATTCTGCCTTGTTCTTTCTCTAGGAAATGAGATATCAGTAGGTATTAAATAAAAGTGATTCTTTAGACAAATAACAAGTAGGATTAACTTGAGGGAGAGTGGTGGGGAGAGAAAAGGAGAGAGAGAGAAAGAGAGAGAGAGAGAGAGAGAGTTTTAACTCTAGAGTTTTTCAATCCTCAGTGTGTCCAAAGTTATGTTGTTGTTGTTAGGTGCGATTGGGTTGGCGTTCAACTCATATCAACTCTATATACAACAGGAGAAACACTATTGTCAGGGCTCCTCTGCTAGTCATAGGATTTTCAATGGCTGATTGTTTTGGGGGAGTGGGTTGCCATGTCCTTCTCCCAAGCCTACAGCACCTGGTGTTCCCAGGTGGTCTCCCACCCAGGTACTAACCAGGTTTGGCCCTGTTTAGCTTCTGAGACTTGATGGGATTAGACACCACAGTGGTATGGCTGCAGGCACCAAAGTCTGTATGAGTCTCTTAGTGGGGATGTCCAGGATTCCTTTCTCAATCTTATAGACTTCTCAATCTTTCTATGATAGAATTGTCATTAACTTCTTATAGACTTCGTGGTTTGCAATTCTACAAAACACTATATTTTTGTGCCCCACTAATTCTGTTCTGTTTTGGGGAACCTTTTAATGTAACATTTGGTTGATGTGTATGTCTGTAAAATTTTGCATTTTCCTTTGAAATGCAAATCTTTTCATTGAGCAACTCTTCTAGGAATTGAGAATGAACTACTTCTAGGGTCTACTTGGCCTCCTTAAGATTGTGGGTCACTTCTTGTTATTTAAGAAAAATCAGAATGAGACAGTGTTCCGAAATCCAGGCATTTTTAAAGTCCAGATGAGCAATATAAGTACAAGAAATTTCCAGATACAACAATCCTTCCTCTTGTAACTTAGTTGTAATTCTTTATTTCTTTGGTTTCTTACCAGAATACTAAGTATAATTTAAATACCTTTTGAATAGTATATCCTAATCTTGTCTATACTCAAAATATTCAGTAAACAAGTTATAAGGATTTTTATGAAGACAAGATTCTTTTTTTTTTAAATTATTTTTCCAGTGCCAAGACACTGCAGTAACATTCTGTGTGGAATAAACAAAGCCCACCAGATAGTAAGGAGTTTCTCAAAACGCTCCACCAACCTTTAACAAGGAATATTAAACACACTTGTAATTACTCTAATGAGGAAGGCATCAGTGGTATTTTTTCTTCTCAAATTCTGGCACAAACTATTTCAAAAACTGAGAAAACTACATTCCTTGTGGGGATAAATTGGGAGGAAATTGGCAGAAACCCTAAAGCAGGCAAAACAGCCTTTGAAGATTTGGTCAGCAAATTAGAAATTTAACTAAAAGCAAAAGTAAATTACAGGAGGCAGCAAGTCTGGGCAGGCTGCCCCTCCCACCCCCAAAAGTTCACAAAACCCTACAATAATCCCCTGAACTTGAATGGACAATTGGAAAACAAAGGACTCAAAGCTGATACATTCCAGCCATCTATAAAAGGAGCTGTACTGCAGCAGCTCCCTCTCTCTCTCTCTCTCTCTCTCTCTCTTACCCAGACCAATGACAAGGAAAGAACTCTCTCACCTCGTGATCATTGACAAAGAAAGAACTCTCTCTACAAGCAAGGCCAGGATGACCAGATGGTGCTCTCAAGGAGAAAGAACTACAGTCAAGGTGAGGACAGTCCCTTGGCCCAGCGCCTAGGGACAGAAGCTGGGGACAGTCTCTGGTCCCAGCACTGGAGGCAGAAGAGCCATCACTGCCCTCAAGGCAGCATAAAAGCTATAGCATTTGGTACTGAGCTGTAAATTTTGGGTTTCTCTCTGCCCTTGTAAGGGCAGAGGGGCAATAAAGAGCTTTTTGTCCCCAAGCAGTAAAAGCACCCAAAGCTTTTCCTTTCTCCCCTCTTGTGGCATTGCTGAGGGCTGCAGGAGTCCACACCCCTCACCTAAGGGTCCAAAGCGAATTGTGTGTAGTTATCTCTATGTGTGACCTCGCCTCCTGTCTGAAACATCCAGGCTGGACCAGAAAGGCTCATGCCCCACAACCCCGAGGTTGCTGATGACAAACTGTTCCAGTTCAAGACTTCACTGGAAAAAAGGGAGTATTCTGAAAGTCATCTAGACACAGACATGGGAGTTATGCACAGCTGAGCTCCTGGAATCCTAAATGAAATAAAAGCAAGCAAATAGCCAAATATAATATATATATATATATATATATATATATATATATATATATATATATATATATATCTGTTGTTGTTGTTGTTGTTAGGTGCCATTGAGTCGATATCCCACTTATAGCGACCCTCATAGGGTCGCTATGAGTCGGGTACCGACTCGACGGCACCTAACAACAACAACATATATATACATATATGTATATACATATATGTATATATACATATATATACATATATGTATATACATATATGTATATATACATATATATACATATATGTATATACATATATACACATATATGTATATATACATATATATACACATATATGTATATATATGTGTATATATATATATATATATACATATATATGTATGTATTTTAACGACTATTCAAAATGAAGTATTTGGGGATATTAAGTGGGGAACATCTGTAATCCCAGAAACTTGGGAGACAGAGGCAGGGACATCACAAGTTCAAGACCAGAGGCAGTCTGTGTAATTTAGGGAGACCCGGTCTCATAAGAGTAAAAAAATGGACTTAGGGTGCAGCTCAGTGGTACAGTACTTTCAAAGAATGCTAGCATGAGGTCCTGGGCTCAACCCCCAGTACTGAAAAAAGAAGAAGAAGAAGAAGAAGAAGAAGAAGAAGAAGAAGGAGAAGGAGAAGGAGAAGGAGAAGGAGGAGAAGGAGAAGGAGAAGGAGAAGAAGGAGAAGCAGCAGCAGCAGCAGCAGCAGTATTTGGACACTATATTTTCAAATAATATTTCTAATAATATTTCATGTTTAAAATAGGTTTGAATTTTTTAATTTTGAAAAATATTTATTATAGTACTAGTGGCCTAAGCCCAAGGCCTCACTCATACTTTGTAAGTGCTCTACCACTGAGCTGTACCTCTATCCTCCCCTTTTTTATATTTTATCTTGAACCAGAGTCTCAATAAGTTATGCAGGCTGTCTCTGTCCTCAAATTTTCAATCTTCTTGCCTCTGCCTCCTGAGTAGCTGGAATTACAGGCAAATGCCACCATACCTGGCATGTGTGAATATTTTAAAGAAGAAAAATACTTATTAGAAGATGACTGATATGGATTGAATTGCTTCCTTCCCTTCTCCAAGTAAAAAAGCTTTGTTGAAACACAAATCCTTACTAGCCCAGAATATAAACTTATTTAGAAATAGAGTCATTAATGTCTGGGGCAGGGGTTCAGCTTGGTGACTGTAGCTTACTGGTGCAGTGGGTGCTTAGTGTGTGGAGGGTTTGGGATTCAAACTTCAGCACCCCACTCCCAAGACCCCCAAAGAGAAAAGAATAGCACATAGGTTCCATAAATATGTAACCAAGCTGAGGCATGAGATGACCTCTAAACCAATAAGAGTGGTATCCTTATAGAAGGAGAAATGTGGATCCAGACACATATACACAGAGAGCATGATGCAAAGACACAGAGAGAAGAGGACATGTATCCAGAATAATGTACTTCTAACCCAAGGATTAATAAGCATTGACAGCAAATACCTGAAGAGTAAGGAAGGATTTTCCCCTAGAACCCTCAAAGCATAGCCCTGCTAACACCCTGATTTCAGATTTATGGCCTCCAGAGCTGTCATACTACAATTTCTGTTGTTTTAAAGCTACTTAGGTTTGTGGATTTTGTCACAGTAGCCCTTGGATATGAGTATGGCCACCTGGTGGTTCAAAGTACAGCCTTTAGATATAGAAAGTTTTCTTTTCATTGCTTCCCCACCATTTCTAAGCAGTTGACTCTCTGAACCTGGGAAAGTCTCTCTGTGTTTTATCATCTTGTTTATCCATAAATTATGGATGATGTTCTCAAGTTTATGTTGTAGAGAGGAATGTACAAGTTAGTATACATAAAGAACTCAGCACACTTCATTGTATGAAGCAATAGTTAATGTTGTTTGCTGTTTTTATTAGTAGTATTAAATGACTGAATTCTTGTTTTTTATTATACAAACACGTGTACCAAGTACAAAGAATACAACTCTTCAGACTTGAAATCTTACTGAAATTAACTAAGAAATGAATTAAAAATCAGAAATCCAGAATGGAAAAGTTGAGGCAGTAGAGTTGATAAGAATTAAAATAAAATAAAATAAAACAGAGATGCTTGTATGATCATTGTAAAAATAACTATAGAACAAAAGGAAAATGTTAAAAGATAATCATTTAGGAAAGAAAAAAGTGTAATATAAAATTAAAAATGTAAAGTAAAATTTTACCTATTGTAGATTTGATATTCAGAATTTTTATTATTCCTAGAGAAGACATTTGTTGTTGGTGTTGTTTGGTGCTGTCAAGTCGGTATCCGATTCATAGTGACCCTAGGTACAACAGGCGAAAAACTATTGTCTATCAGTGCTTCTCTGCTATTCATAGGATTTTCAATGGAAGATTGATTTGGGGAGGGGGTTGCCAGATCCTTCTCCCATGCCTACAGTATCTGGTGTTCCCAGGTGGTCTCCCATCCAAGTACTAACGAGGCTCGACCCTGCTTAGCTTCTGAGATCTGATGGGATCAGATGCCACAGGGCTATGGCTGCAGGCTAGAGAAGACAGATTGTGGTTTAGCTCAGTTGGTAGAGAGCTGTTCTGTGTTCTCAGAGGCCCTGGATTTGATCCCTCATACACACATTAAAAAAAAAAAAAAAAAAAAAGGTCCAGGCCGCCCATTCCCAAAACAATCCTGAAACAATCAGCCATTGAAAATTCTATGAACACAGAGAAGCACTGATAATAGTGCCAGGCATGGAGCAGTGTCAGACATTGTTTTGTCTGTGGAAGGTAGGTTCGCTATGAGTCAGACCCAACACGATGGCATCTAACAAGGCAGTGTTAGTATTTCATGATGTGGAGTAACTTCTAATTTGAAGAGGGGTGATTTGAATCAAACTGACTGCAAAATGACATATGAGAAGTCACTCAGTTTATTAATGTCTTAGTAAAATATTAATAGAAATTTTAAGGCTCTAAAAGTGCCCACAAATTGTGATTTCTCATTTATCATGTTGTTTTGCAGATACTACATACTCCTTATATTCTCATAAATTTGAGGCTTCATGAAAGTCTTGGTACACATTTCTTTAAAACTATTAAAGAGCCAATACATATTGAGAGTTCTACCAACAAATCCAAATGGAGATTCCTGGATACTGACAGTTTGTTTCTCAAACATTTAAAAAGAAGCATTTTCTTTGTGTTCTCATCATTCAACACCAACTTTTTTGGGGGGCCAGATTGTGATAGTTAAAAAGTGGAGTCACCATCCATCGCTTGAATTGGGGTCATAAAAAGGGTCAACACAGGCAGAAACTTGGCAGTGTTGGCTAGTAGAAAATAAGTACAGTCTTGGATTGACAGTGAAGTATCACTTCATGGAAAACCAAAGTAATGTCCAGTGTTCATGTTCAGTGGATCAATGCCAAGATAGAATGTAAGACAAAGTTTTGGTTCTAATTCCAGGTCCTATCAAGTAACTGTTACCTAGAGTTAGTGTGGAATTTTTTGCGTATTTTTGTTTCTGATATAAAGTCTGCCTTACCCAAGGTTCAAGATGGCAGTCTGTGCCTGTCCTGATTCACTAAGGTTGGAAAACAATGTCTGCCACCCTCCAACTGCCCATTTACCATTGTCAATCCATGTTTATGGAGTAACAGATTTTCTTCATGGGCTTGGATTTCTCTAGGCAACATGAGTTCCAAATTCTTGCTCAGACTTGACACCCTGCATCTGATTCTAATGCTTTTGTTTGTCTTAGTTTGTTTAGGCTGCTATAACAAATTGCCATAAATTGGGAATCTTAAACATAAATGCTTATTTCTTGCAGTTCTGGAGGCTAGAATTTTATGATCAGGTCACAAGCATGGTGGGGTCCTGGTGAAGGTCCTCTTATTGTAGACTGTCAACTTCTATTTTATTCTCACATGTCAGAAAGAAGGGATGAGAGCTCTCTAGGGTCCCTTTATAAGGGCATCAATCCCACTCATGAGGACCCCACCACCACAATCTAATTTCCTCCCAAAGGCCTTTCCTTCCTCATCACATCGGGCTTACGACTACAACATAGTGGTTTTGAGGAAGGACACAAATATTCAGCCTATTCCAGTTTGCTTAAGAACCCACATTCTTTGTGATCTGGGCCTTGACTTTCAACTATTTTCTTTATCATAGCTTTTCCATAGCTTGCCAATTTTTGTTTTTAGAATCCCTTTAACTTTAGCAAATTTATTCTTCTCATACAATCTCTAAAAATAGAATTTTTGATGTTATGAAAGCAATTCAATTATTTATATAAAATACAACAATATAACAAATGCAAAACAAAATTAACATCACATATAATACTCTGTTGTTAGTAGTTTGGTATGGTTGCTTCTAGTTTGTTATGGTTTGAGTATGAAATGTCCCCCACAGGCTCATGTGTCTGAATGCTTGTTCCTCTGCTCATGGTGGTAATCTGGGAGGTTGTGGCAATTTAGGAAGATAGAGCCTGGGTTGAGGGAGTAGATTATAGCGAGTAGGTCCTTTGGGGTATATTATCCTTCAGCTATTCCTGTCATGCTTTCTGCTTCCCAGCCTGCAATGAGATAAGCTATGCTGCTCCCCTGTGTTTTCCCCATGCCATGATGGGCTGCACTCTCTGAAACTGTGAGCCACAGTAAATCATCCCCTCTTTAAGTTGTATCTGTCAGTTATTTGGTCACAGCAATGAGAAAAGTATTATTTTCAGAACATAAAAATTTTATTGCCTATAAATTGTTTTCTTTTAATATGTCTATAACATCCTTGTTGTCTTTTTTGCTATTTTAGCAGTTATTCTGAGTTTCTATCTCCATTGGTGTAGAAAGTATATACCCTATTTTTAATTTCATTATATATTTAAAATAATAAAATTTAATATTTGTCCCTAAATTCCAAAATTGTTAAACACACACACACACATGCACACATGTGTGCCCACACGCATGGAAAAATAAGCAGCATACTTTCTTTCCCTCTGTTCGCTTCCAAGTTCTTATATTTATTTTTATAAAAATTTATTTTGGCCCAAATTTTAAAAATTAAATTACATTTTTAATTTTATGTTACACTTTTTCTTTCCTAAATGATTTTTTTAAACATCTTCCCTTTGTTCTATTGTCATTTGTACAATGATTATGCAAGCACCTCTATTCCGTTTATTTTATTTTAATCCTTGTCAGCTCCACTGCCTTAACTTCTCCATTCTGGATTTCTGATTTTTAATTCATTACTTAATTAATTTCAGTAATATCATAGGTCTGAACAGGTGTATTCTTTAAGATTTGTACATTTTAGAATAAATATATTTAGCCTTCAAATATGATAACATTTCTAGGTAAAAAATTTATAGTTTTCTCCTTTAATCTCCATAGCTTGATTTGTATTTCAATGTGGCTGACTGAACCTGTACATTTATCACTTTTTTCACTAAGTACCTTTGGGATGAGGAAAGGAATAAAAAAAATAAGATAAAATCTATAGCTATGCTGAAAAGTTAGAAGGCATATAATTTGTAGCCGGAACATTAAGAAATTTCCAGATTTGTAGCCAAAGAAATAAGACAAACAATGAAGACACCCAACACAATTAGAAAATCCACAGCTTCAAATAGGTGAGGAGACCCATAGAATTCCCCAGCAGAACCTGAGAGTGAATTTGAAATCCCACACCATGCTGGGAAAGGGGCTCAGTGATCAATGATCATAATACTAGCAAAATATATATATTGAGTTTCTAGGAAACAGTGGCTAACCATGACAAAATGCCTGATCTTGTAGATTTACAGATTATTGTTGTTGTTAGGTGCCATTGAACCATGTCCAAATCATAGGGCTCCTCATAGGGTTTTTGATGGCTGATTGTTTTGGGATTGTTTGGGAGTGTGCTGCCACATCATTTTCCCATTTTTGCAGTACTGGCGATTGAACACAAGGCCTCAGAGAGCACAGAGTGACACTCTACCAACTGTGCTAAACCCCAGCCCTGTAGATTTCCATATAAATAGTAATTAATGGAAATCCAGTAACAAAGGATCATCAACCTTCCCTGCTTTTGTGTGCTTAGACACTCTCTGATATATTTACCCCTGGCAAATGCTTAAAATTCCAGTCCAAAATAAAGTGAGAATCACTGCTTCAGGGGAATGCTATCAGCTTGGGTACTGGGTCACTGAAGCACAGTAGAGCACTGAGCCAGATACGGTATTTGTTCATTTTGTTTCCCAGCTGCTGCTTCCCTGGTTGTTTTTGATTCAAAGTCTAATTCTAGTTATCTATGAAAGAGGACAGATACAGACAGTCCTCTACTTAAGACAGTTCAACTTAATGATTTTTCAACTTTACAACAGTACTAAATACCAGTCAGTAGAAGCGGTCCTTGTAATTTTGAGTTCTGACCTTTTCCCAGCCTAATTTGCAGTCCTACACCCTCAAAATGGGACTTGCCACAAGCTATATATCCCAGTCAGCCAGGTGACCAAAAGGGTGAACAAATGGTACTCAGTGTGCTGTGCTGCTAAGCCACAGTGCTCAACAGGTTAGGTGATTTCAATGCACTTTTGACTTACAGTATTCAAAACTTACAACGGGTGCTTCATGAATTATCTCATCATAAAACAAAGAGGGTGTGTTCTTTGAAGGTAGGGCTAACAATGTTGATCGATTAGGTTATGGGAGAGAAGGAGGAACTGATGATGAATATCTTTTGCTGTGAGCAATCAGAACAAAGGAATTTGATTTGCTAAGAAGAACCCCTTAGGAAGGAGTCACAAAAAGCTATCTCAAAGGTGTCTGGGTAGCTGAAGTCAGGACTTCAGATTTGAGATTGGGAATCTATTGGACAGGGAAGATGTTGTTGTTGTTGAGATATTGACTCAAGTGCCATTGAGTCTGTGTCCAACTCATAGCTTTCCTACGTACAACAAGCGAAACACTATTGTGCTTCTCTGCTATTCATAGGGTTTTTAATGACTGCTTGTTTTGGGGAGTGGGTCATTGTGTCTTTCTCCCAAGCCTACAGTACCTGGTGTTCCCAAGCAGTCTCCCATCCAAGTACTAACCAGGTTCGATCATTTTTAGCTTCCCAGATCTGATGAGATCAGACACCACCGTGGTACAGCTGTAGACAGGGAAGATGTAGGTACTTGTAAGGAGAAATTGGGAGGAAATTGGCAAAACCCCCAAAACTGGGAAAGTGGCTAAATCTAGGGAAAACAGAAGTAACTTGGTTGGACGTTTGTACAAAACCCTTCACAAATCCCCCAAACCTGATTGGACAATTGGACTCAAAGCTGATTGTCTCAGGCCATTCCATGGGCGAGATATATAAGGAGCTGCACTGCAGCAGCTGGGCGCTTTCTGTTTGCCTGGACCTTCAACCACCACCAAGGAAAGACCCCATTTTTGCCTGGACCACCCATGAGGAAACAGCTCTCCCCTTTCTCGTGCCCAGACCTTCTGTGAGGAAAGAACACTCTCCCACCACGACCATCAACAAGGAAAGAACTCGCTCTCTGCCAAGACCACCAACATGGAAGCATCTGCCTGTGAGACACTGTAAGAGCTGCTAGCACTTAAACCTGTACACTTTGGGTTTTCTCTCTGCCCTGATAAAGGGTAGAGAAATAAAGACCTGTGTTTGTCCCCGCAAGGCAAAAGCGCCCAAGGCTTTTCCTTTCTCCCATCTCCACCAGTGCCTCCAGGGCCACAGGTGTCTGCACCCCTTGCCCAAGGGTCCTGAGTGAATTGTGTTTAATATCTGTGTGCACAGTGCCTCCTCACGTCAGAACATCCGGGCCAGACCAGAAGGCATGCACCCCACAGGTACTGTTTAATGAAATGATGCCTGCAATGTAAGGAAGTGTTTGTGTAGTTAAAACCAATCTGTGTCAGTTTATATAGATGAACGTTGTAGCCATGGACTCATTAGATTACTAGGAATGAATTCATAGAGAGAGATGAGCTGAGGACTCAAAACTTTATAGTTTGAGATGATGAGGAAAACCACCAAAGCCTGAAGAAGAACCAGGAGAGAGCAAGTGTCATAAAAACTGATTCAAGAGGGAGAAAATAACTGTCAATTTCAATGGATAGGTAGAGTAATATTATTAGGAATCACAAAATGTTATACAATGTTTTTGCTGAGACAATAAAGGCAACAGAATAGCAATTTAACTGGTCTTCAGGGGCTTTGATGCCTGCAGATGTACGACTGTGGCATCAGATCCCCTGAGATCTCTGAAGCTAAGTAAGGTTGGACCTGGTTAGTACTTGGATAGGAAACCACCTGGGAGCACCAAGTGCCATAGGCTTGGGAGAAGGACCTGGCAACCCACTCCCAAAAAACATCAGCCATTGAAAACCCTATGAATAACAGAGAAGCACTGACAATACTGTTTCACCTATTGTACACAGGGTTGCTATGAGTTGGACACCGATTTGACACCTAACAACAATAATAACAACAGGTGCTTTGATAACTAGAAATTTGTCATATGGTTGATCTTAAATGTTCTAAAATTAGTTCTGATCTAAAGAATATAGACAATTGTCCACAATGTGGCAACAAGGCAGGAACTCTCAGCATTTCAGGACCCCAGCAGATTTTATGGCATTCAGCTATGTAGCTGGTAGCTCAGGAGCTCCCTGGAGTTGAAGAAAATCAACATTAATATAAAATCTAACACTTTCTCCTTTCCTCTCTTCAGGTTCTTATATGCTGTACTGATAACTACAGGCAGGGAAAAACCTTGGTAGCTCCTTTGTCCTCTTTTTTTCCCTCTCCCCTTTTGCTTTAGCTGAGGAAGATCATATATGTTGGGAAGGATAAAATCATAATTGGAAAAAATTTTAATGCATTTAGACATAAAACTTTTTTCAGGAGAATGTAAAGGCTTTTTTTGATATTGTTTCTAAATTCTGAAGTTTACCACTTCCTGAGTTGGTTGCAGCATTTTGTGTGTGTACGTGTAAGGAGCCTGCAGCTGTCGCATCAGATCCCGTTAGATCTCAGAAGCTAAGCAGGGTCAGGTCTGGCTAATACATGGATCAGAGACCACCTGGGAACAACCACATGCTGTAGGCTTGGAAGAAGGGCCTGGCAACCCACTTCCAAAACACAATCAGCCATTGAAAACCCTATGAATGGCAGAGAAGGACCGACAATAATGTTTCACCTGTTGTATGTAGGGTAGGGTCGCTATGAGTTGGATACTAACTCAACTGCACCTAAAAACAGCAACAACAACAATGTGTGTAAGATAAATTGGTTGTACAACAAATATATATTCTAAATCAAATGCATCTACACTAACATATGTCATAGTCTCTATTTTTTATTTTTTTTTTGTGTGTGTGTGTGTGTGTGATACTGGGGATTGAACCCAGGGCCTCATGCTTGCATGCTTTGCAAGTGCTGTACCACTGACCTGCCCCCACCAGTCCATTTTTTTACTTCTTGAGACTGGGTCTCACTAAACTGCACAGACTGTCTCTAGTCTCAAAGTTGCAATCCTTCTGTCTTTGCCTCCAAGCTGCTGGGATTATAGGCATTTGCCACCATTCCCGGCTCTCTATTTTTTTTTTTTTTTACAAAATGAACTTAATGGAAAATATAGAAGACATTTTAAAGAATTGAATATGGCTACTCTCTCTTTTTTTTTCTATTCTCTATTAATGCTGGGGAGATGCTGTCTAAAATGATGTAGGTCTTTATATTTTCTGAGATATTCCTGGGAAAGAGGAAGAAAGGTTTCTTTTTCCTATCAAAGAATACAATATTCAGATGATAATACGGTAATTGATTTACTATGAATACTCATGTGAAAAAAATACAATGTGGACTTCTAGAATCCATATTTTGATTTTTAATTATTTCTTACTAATTAAAACCATGGCTTTAAGAAGGATAGCTCTATCCTCAAAGAATTATTTTTTCTATCCAATTTCTTTTGAAAATATATGATAGTAATATAATAAGGACAAAGGCATAAGATATGAATAGACTCCATGGGCTGATTAGTAATAATTGTATTTGTAGATAGAGAGAAAAGCTAAACTTTAGAGAAATCATTTGTCCACTGTGGTGTCAGTGCCAGCAAGAGATGTAGCCCAGTGTGCTCCTATAGCCTGAGGCACTCCCATGTTAGAGAATTCCACTTCAGTAAAGCCAGGTCCTTAGTTTTGTTGCAGAAAAGAATTTCAGGGCAATTCAGAGTGAAACAAAGTTAGCTAGTATATTGTTGTTGTTAGGTGCCGTCGAGTTGGTATCCAACTCATAGCGACCCTCATAGGGTTTTCAATGGCGGACTGTTTCGGGATTGCCTTGGGAGTGGATTGCCAGGCCCTTCTCCCATTTTTGCGGTGCTGGGAATTGAACTCAGGACCTCAGAGACTGCAGCTCACCGCTCTACCAACTGAGCTAATTCGCAGCCCCAGCTAAGTAGAGATAAAAATGTAGTAGTGGATTTAAGTATAGGCATTCAGAAAGGAAAAAAAAAAAAAAAACCCAAGATACTTAAGAAAAGAATAATAATATACATACAAGACATGGTTATGAGTTTCTCCAGAGAGCAATTCACAATACGTGTTTGATTTTGGTGACTCTTGAAGCTCCATTGTTTAGAGGACTTAAGGAACTTTTTAGTAAACGAGATTATAAAGTGGACCATGAGGTGCATTATACAGGTTTACAGAAATGAAAGGAGTGTCCAATAAGATGCAAACTTAGATCAAAGAGGTCAAAAGAATCTTTACTCTCCATAGGTCATAAGGAAGTTAAGGAATATATTTTGGACTATAAACATGGTCCATAATCCTGTTCGTGAGTGTTTCAGAAATGTATGGGATTACATATGAGAAAGGAAAAAATTAAACTTGAAGTTCACATATGTTTTGACAATAAGCATGCCTCATTGCTATTTTAACATTTTATCTCAAAAACAAACAAACAAAAGAATAATGTCCCTATGCAGGCAATCTTCACAGTGATTTTTTAGTAGTGTTGAAATTCTTGACTTTCAACCAGGGAGACTTAAACCAGATTGTGAGTTGGGGGCTTTTTCCCCTTCCCATGTCCCCTTAATTTTCCCTGACTTTCTATCCTACATCTAAAGGGACAAATATTATAAAAAGTTCTAAAATAAAGGCATATATGAGTTTCTAATAGTGTTCACTAAAGTTTTACATGCTACAGGACACAAATCACACACCATTCTTTTTAAATTGGTAATTTTTAATGTGCATTTTAATGGGTCTCATTATGACATTTCTATTCATGCATTACACCATATATTGCTCAGGTTTTCTTCCCCCATTACCTCTCATGACTCCCTTCCCCTACCCTTTTCCTCCCTATCAATAGTCTCCCTTCTACTTGCGTGTCTTTTTTGTGAGTATATCTGTCTAAACATGTACATCTTGGTTTTGCCTTAAGGGCAACAAATGTAATATTTTCTTTCTTTTCTCCTATTACCCTTTTTTTCTTGCCCATCTTTTCTTTAGTCCGTTATCTTTATCTACTGGGGCTCTTTCTACTTTCATAGCCTATATGTTTTAATAATGAATGAATTACTGAAATCTAGCATCCGTATATAAGAAAAAACATGTAATATTTATCTTTCTGAGTATGGCTTATTTTGCTTAAAATGATGATCTCTAGTTTGATCTATTTTCCAGCAAATGCCATAATTTTGTCCTTCTTCATGGCTGAATAAAAGCTCATGGTATGTATATGACAAATTTCCATATCCACTCATGTGTTGATGGACACCTAGGTTGATTCCATATCTTGGCTATTGTGAATAATGCCACAATAAACATGGATGACAACAACAAACATGGATGAGCAGGTATCTCTGTGGTGTATTGACATATTCCTTCAGATCTATTCCCAGGAGTGAGATAGGCTGGCCATATGGTAGTTCTATTTTTAGTTTTTTGAGGAACTTCCTTTCTTTTTTGGATTTGAACCCAGAGCCTTGCTCTTGCATGCTTTGCAAGTGTTGGACCACTTAGCTGCACCCCCAGTCCAATTTTTTTTTGAGTCAGGGTCTCGCTAAATTATACAGACTGCCTCTGGTCTCGAAATTGTGATCCTCTTGCCTCTGCATCCCAAATCACTGGGATTACAGGCATGTGCCACTGAGCTGGGCTGAGGAACTTCCTTTCTGATTTCCGTACTGGCTGAACCAATCGTCATTCTTAACAGTAGTGTACAAGGGTTCCTTTCTGCCTGCATACTCGCCAGCATTTGTTGTTTGTTTTATTTATGGTAGCCATTCTGACTGGAGTGAGATGGCATCTCAGTATAGTTTTGATTTGCATTTCCCTCATGGCTAAGGATGTTGAACACGTTTTCAAATGATTGTTGGCCATTTGTATTTCTTCTTTTGAGAAGTCTCTGTTCAGTTCTTTTGCCTATTTTTTGATTGAATACTTTGGTTTTTTGGTGTTTAATTTTTGTATGCTCTTTATGTATTCTAGATATTAATCCTTTGTCTGATGTATAGCTGGCAAGTATTTTCTCCCATTCTGAAGGTTTTCTCTTCATTCTTAGAATTGTGTCCTTTGCTGTGCAGAAGCTTTTTAATTTAATGCAATCTCATTTGTCAATTCTTGTTAGTGTTTCCTATATACTAATATTATATAACCTCTTGGCTAACACTCCATTTGTTGTTGTTAAGTGCTATTGAGTCAGGTCCAATTCATAGTGACCCTCATAGGGTTTTCAATGGCTGACTGTTTCAGGTTTGTTTTCAGGAGTGGACTGCCACGTCCTTTTCTAATTTTTGCAGTGCTAAGGATCAAACTTGGGTCTTCAGAAAGTGCAGAGCAGCTTCAAACTGAGCCAAACCCCAGCCTATTAATCTATAGTGATATATAAAAATGTAAATTTCACATGTTGTTGTTGTTGTTGTTAGGTGCCATCAGGTTGGGTCTGACTCATTGTGACCCTATGCACAACAGGACAAAGCACTACATGGCACTGTGCTGTGCACATTGTCTTTTTATGATTGAGCCCATTGTAGTCACTGTATTTCTTCTCATTTTGAGTCATGACACATCAGCAAATGGAAGTCCCAGAGGCTTTACTACATTCCCATCATTAATGTCAATTCTGCCTTGAGGAGACAACTCTTCCCCAGTCATCTCCCGAATGCTTTCCGTCCTGGGATGCTCAATTTCCAGCACTTATATTTGACAGTACTTTTCTGCTATTCATAGAGTTTGCAATGGCTAATTGTTTTGAGAGTGGGCTGTGGATTCCTTCTCCCTAGTCTGTCTTAATCTGGAAGCTCATCTTAAACCTGTCCACTGTGGGTGACCCTGCTAGTATCTGAAATACCCAGTGGCAAAGCTTTTGGCATCATAGCAACATGCACACCTCCATAAGATGACAAGCTGACAGACATGTGGAAATTGCACATAATATCTTCTAAAATGCATATTTATTGATAATTTTATATTAAAAGTATTATGTTAGTATTATATAAAAATGTACTTAAAGTATGTTGACCATTCAGAAATCTAACAATGTAAAACTAAGGTGAAATCATGAAATTTGTAACTTTGGTGAGACAGACATGATATCAAGGCGTTTTTAATGAAATGGTTACAAAGAGAATTAATTTAAAGCTTAAATATTTGAGTACCTAAATTACTCCCTACCTATAAAAGTTAGAGCTGTAAAATTAACAGATGTAAAGGTTGATTAAAATAACAGTTTGAGGTAAAGCAGCTATTTCTGACTCATGGTAGGGTGGCTGTGAGGGCTGCAAGCTGAGCTGTGGCTTTGATTTATGCTACTCATCCTGCTGAAAAATTGGTTGTTCAGTTGGGCCAGGCTGTCCTAACACACTGACTGTGATGGTTAACTGGTTAACTGTGTCAACTTTACTGGCCATTGAGTACCCAGTTATTTGGTGAAATATTATTCTTAGTGTATCTATGAGGGTGCTTCTGGAAAAGATTAACTTTTGAATCAGTAGTTAGTAAACTCTAAGTTTTTTCTCTTGTCAAATCATGTTAATTATTTTAACAGATTACTTACCATAAAACTAAGTTGTTTCACATAAATAATAACTCATTACCATTCTTTTCTGTTTTTAGTTTATTCATTAATCCATGTATTCATTCATTCACGTAACATTTTCTTATTGAGGCATCACCATGTGCCAAGCACAGTGTTATTAAATGAAGATTGTTGTTGTTAGGTGCCCTCAAGTTGGTGTCCGACTCATAGTGACCCTATGTACAATAAGGGAAACACTATTGTCAGTGCTTCTCTGCTGTTCATAGGGTTTTCAATGGCAGATTGATTTTTGGGAGTGGGTTGCCAGGTCTGTCTCCCAGGCCTACAGCACCTGGTGTTCCCAGGTGGTCTCCCATCCAAGTACTAACCAGGCTCGACCCTGCTTAGCTTCTGAGATTTGACAGGATTGGATGCCACAGGGCTATGTCTGTAGGCTGAGATACAGTCTTGAAAAAAGTAGTACAAAAATCCTTGTCTTCATAGAGTATTCCTTACATGAGGTAGAGTCACAACAAATAGCAAATATACTAATTATTGTTTTTATTCTATTAAAAGTTGATATGTGCTACAGGAAAAATATAACAAAAGAAGGCAGATTGGAAATAGTGTGGAACACTTGCAAATTTTAATGGTGTAGCCAACATAGTGTATATTAAAGGTGACATTTGAGCAAAGAACTAAAAGAGAATGAAGGACAGGGTAGACAAAATCTAGTTGCTATGAAAGTGTTCCAAATAGAAAATATACTCAGAATAAAGGAAGATATTCTCTCTATTAAAATATCTTGAGGATTAATTCCCAATCAGGAAGGAAAATATTGATATGTAATGTTTCACCAAATGTTTAAATTGCACTTTATACTCTCAAACTCCATGATACCCTTAACACATTTAGTAGTTTTTATCTCCTGGAAAGCTAGCATTAACAATTCATGATAATAATCTTTTGTCCTGAAGTAGATGTGATAGGATCCATGTAAACTGTTCTAGAAAAGGTAACTTTTGCAAGATTGAAGCAAGTAGAGTTATAAAATGAATGCCAAGTTTCAGCAAGAAATCTATATGCAAAGGCCAGGTGAGATTAGTGTTAAGGTTGTTGTTGAAGGATGGCCTGACTACTAAGTTTTTTTCCAATAAGACACTGGAGTAAGGATCATCAGGCATCATCATGACCATTGCTGTCCTAGGGTGGGTCCTGAGAAGGATCTGGAATCTTCACCTTTGTGGAACAGAATGCCTTATGGGAAATGAGAACTCTTTAAAGTCTGTCTCATAAATTGGCTTCATGAATTGGATTCAACACATAAAAAAATATTCCTACCACAAATGGATGACTGAAAATACATAAGACACATGCTGAAACAGAAGTGCTTTGCCAATCTGAATGTTCAATAATATTGTTTGGTGAAGGAAAAACTAAACATAGCAAAACAGTTATTTGAATATAGGTATCAACTATGTGAAAATACAAAAAAAAGAAAAAAATCAAGGTATCAGATATGATTGTATACACTGTCATTTTAGGAAAATTAAAATTCTTGCTTTTTGTCATTACAGTTGCATAATTATTGTATCAACTAACATACTGCTCTGTACCCCATTAAGTTGTATAAATAAAATACTAAAAAATGTGGCCAGACTATATCTATGTTGTAAATAAAAATATTTTGGAGCAAATGCTCTGTTACTATTTTCATTGGGAAAAACTGTCAAGAAAATCATGGAAAGAGGAGGAGAAGTACAGGAGGATTTAGGGGGAAAATAGAGAATTAATTTCTCTCATGAAAAGGGACTCAATTTCCTTTCATTTTGTAGCATGGAGCTCAATGGCTACTGGGTGAAAGAATAAGGAGGTGATCATAAGGAACCAAGAAGCCTCCTGGGAAAAAAATGATCAAGACCTTGACACAATTTGGGTGTGTGTAGGGAAGACTGACTGCAGGCATATTCTGAACATAGTGAACCTTCAGAAATTAGTGGATTGGAAAGGACACTAAACAAACTCATCAGAACCCTGTGAGAAATATACCATGTGAAAGAAAGGAGTCTGGAGTTGGGTGTAAATATGGACTTAGGTTGTGATAAGAAAGATCTAGTCTTGGGCATGGCATGATGTTGATGTAGAAACACCCTCTGCCCACTCAATCCTAGAGCTTTGGGCATTCTTTGTTTTGATGTCAACTAAGAAACCTATGCTATTAAAAAATTGTCTCACTCTAGTAATCTTTCTTTCTACCACCTTGAAGAATGAGTGTGTCCTGGGAGTGGATCTCTACTGATGGTTTCAGTAATGAGAAAAAGTGATACAGCTCTAACTTTCTCTGTCGGTTTGGCCAGAGTCTCAGGAGTCAGTGGCAACATGCCACAATAAGTCAACTGCAGCTTCTGGTTGCCTCATTATAAAGCCTCCAAGGGCTTGGCTTCTGTTTCCAGGAATGAAAAGCAGGTAACTAAATGTTGAGCTTTAGACTGAATGAAACCAATGAATTATTAGACTTTTCATTGCAGAGAAACTTCAGGGTAAAAAAAAAGAAGAAATTTTCTTCATTGTGAGACAGATACTTAAAGTCACTTAAAATTGAATCTTAAAGAGTTGTGACATTATCTAGTACCCACAGTTGGTAAAACACAACCAATAAACATGGGATAAAGAATATGTATGTATGTATGTGTGTATGTTATGTATGTATGTATGTATGTATGTATGTATGTATGTATCTGTGTTAACAATACTTATCACTGAGTATTGGGTTTGCTCAAGTCTTTTTATATATATACCTGAGAAGACTGAAGATAATTTCAGGGAATTATAGGTCTTTCTGCAGAGTAAGTTCTGATTAATTTGTTTAGCAAGGGCTGGGATTGGTAGCTCAATTGGTAGGGTGCCGCTCTGCAGTCTTTGGGGTTCCAAGTTTGATTCCTAGCACCACAAAAATGGGAGAAGGATGTGGCAATCCACTCCTAAGGCAAGCCTGAAACAATCAGCCATTGAAAATCCTGTAAGTGTCTCTATGAGTGGGACATGACTCCATTGCACCTAACAACAGCAACAACAATTTTTTTAGTAGGACTTTTCAAAGCAATCCAATAAATTAAATGGAGAGTTAATCAAGTTCCACAACTGCTAAGCTAGTTCTTTTTATTCCAGTCCATGCTACTTTTAATGTTGTTTTCTAGCTGATATTTAAGGGTTATTCATGCTATAGCTAACACTGGGAACTTTATGATACTTAGCAGTCATATCTACATGGCGACAATTCTTCAAGTTTTGCTCTTATGGGGACCATCATGCCTCCATTCACCGAATACTGTTTTTAGGTCGGAATTTAACCCCAACCCCAAGAATGGGGCATCTAACATGGCTATTAGCCTATGCATGTATTTTACCACCTGACCTAGACTGCAAGTGACACAATTTGGCCTTTGGAACAGAGTGAATACAAGGACTTGTGGGGGAATTCACAGGAGCAGCTACTCTCTTGCTGATGTTGCTAAGAATTGTGAGCCTGGAGATGCAAAGCATGTGATAATCCAGCCATCCTAGGGGACGCAAAAGTGAAAAATACTATCAATCATTTTCATCTTCCTGTCTTGTTTCTTCTCGAATACTATTTTCCCAGTGTACATGAAGAGTTGGAGGACATGGGAACCCTACCAACAGAGCCTAACACATGAATTTTAGTGTAGGAGGGATGGCACTGGTAACACATGAACTTCATCTGTTTTAGAGAATAAAGTTTATCTCATGGGTCGCTGTATAGGTCCAGTTTGAATCTATTCACATGTTTATCTATGTGGTGTTTATTTTTATGTTTTTATTTTTATTTCTAGTAGTAGAAGTTGAATCCAGGGCCTTATGAACACTAGGCAGGTGCTCCACCACTTAGCCACACACCAGCTCTCTTTAATTTTTTTTTTTTTTTTATTTTCAGACATGGTCTCACAAATTGTGTAAGCTGCCTCTGGCCTTGAACTTTTTGTTCCTGTTTCCCCCTCTTGAGTTGCTGGGATTACATGTGTGTGCCATGGTACCCTGGGATGTTTCTTTAATAAAAGCTGTGTCCAAATCTGTGTGGATTTAAAAACTGGCTCTGTTCAAAGTTATCCTTGCTAAACTTTCTCTCCTGATGACATAATGTACTGAATTTGATTACCCCTATTCAGTGATAGTGATGATAGTGTTTTTGTTGGTGGGTGTACATTTCTTATGGTGAACAGAAACAGAAGGCTAGAAAAGCATTTTTGAAAGACATTTTATCTGTCAAAAATAATGAAAATATTTAAGCTTTTAGGATGCCTAAGACACATAGAAATGTCCCCGATGTAAAATACTGTAGGTGCAAATGAGTCCTACTAATGTTTCCCATTAAACAAAGCAAAACAATATTCCA
Organism: Pedetes capensis; assembly: GCA_007922755.1. Lineage (NCBI taxonomy): Eukaryota > Metazoa > Chordata > Mammalia > Rodentia > Pedetidae > Pedetes > Pedetes capensis. Next base: position 37,862 of record VMDO01018545.1, read on the forward strand.
ATGTGTTCCTGGGTAGAGTGACTCACTTCCTATTTTAGCTTTCATTCCATTGTTCACTCCCAAATTTCCTGAATTCTTTTTGATAATTCTAGGGAGAAGTTTTTGGTTTTGATAGGCAAATAGACATTAATGCTGTGAAATCTGTAAATTCTGCAGTATGTAGGAATGCTTCAGGTCCTGATATTCCAGAGCCAGGTCAAAGGTCCATGGACTAGACTTGTTGATCTAATTCTTCCTTATTTTTAAGTAAAAGTTCTCTGCGGTAGAAAATAATTTCTAGTTGGTGATATCTGTGTGTGCCAGTAAACATTTGCCACTGTAAGTGATGGGGAAAAAATAAAGGCTCAAACCAGAGCTGGCATTGAAGAAAACACACAAGTGAAGTCATCTCCTTTAGTCTTCTTCTCCTCTTCTGTCAGAGTTCGGCTCTGGCCTGGCTGAGGTCTTGGAGCCTTGCCCTCAACACCCTGTTTTCTAGGGACCCTCGTGGTTAGGGTAAGAGCTGGTCGGTAGTGCCAAGAGAAGGACTTCAGGAGCCTTCTTTCTATAAAAACAGAACAAGGATTTTATTTAGCTGCTCCTGCAAAGCAGGACAAGAACAAACCAAGGGAATTTGTTGACACCTATGGTCTATGCTGGTTTTGACTCTAGTGCTCACCTTCTCTCTCTTATCCTCCCCAGACAGGGGGAAAAATGGAGAGCTCTTCGTGACTTGATTGAATCCTTAGTCTTTTTGGGGGCCCTTGTCTTGATTGCAGTCTTGCTTGAAGGTCTTGTTGATTGAAGGTCTATTGCAGGGATGATGCAAGTCTCAGGAGTAGGGTGTAGTAGTCAGGACCAATGTAGTCCAGGTAGAGGGTGGAAACAAGAGGTTGGAAACAAGAGGCTGTTGAAGGTGGTCAGTGGGCTCTGATGATCAGTGATGATTATGATTCAGAGACTATTGCAGGGTCAGGGAGCCTTGCTTATATACCCCTTAGGAGTGGGTGTGGACTGAGGAGTGGCCAACCAGGGCAGAGCTGCTACCAAGAGTACCTGCCAGCAATGGACATGCAGATAAAAGCTTGGAAAAGTGCACCTTTGGTAGGTGGATAAGGCGTGGGCTGAGCCAATCATGGGTGTCCCCTAGTTGACCAATCAGGGGGCCCTGGGTGACCAATCAAGGTGGAGGTGGTCATTTCAGAGTTAGGCTGGTCAGTGGCCATCTTGGGTGACACGATGGGAGGGGTAGGAGTGAAGGACCAGATGTAGGCCAAGGGGACTGGTGCTGGAGGATAGATGGTGGTCTTCCAGGCTGGCCAGAGGAGCCCCTGCCACTAAGGTCCTCTCTAGGAATTTCAACACTCTTCCTCCCCCTCCTCTTCCTCTTTCTCTTTTTCCTCTTCCCTTTCTTCTTCTTCCTCCTCCTCCTTCTTATTTAGTTCTTCCATACTTCAACATATATTGGACATATATTGGACAATCAAGTTCACACTGCCCTTTAGCTCATTAGGATGCAATTTTGAACAACCTCTCATTTCTAGAGTCTGTTTTTGCTGTGATCTTTCTTTTTTGCCTTAAATTCTTTCCCATTTCACCCCATCCCAATCATTCTTGTCCCATGTCTCATTCTTTCAGAGTGTTAAAAGGTATCGAAAATTAGTCTTTTAAACAAAAATTTTGGTCGATAATCCTATGATTTCCCCATCACAGATGAATGTGTATTTTAAAGGAATATTCCTGGAGGTGGAATACCTAATTTCAGAATAGTATCCTCAATTCCTCAATTCTGAAATATTAGATGTCATAGAAAGTGAATTGGCAAGATTTTGTCCTTCCTATGTTAGGAAAAATTTCTGATGGACGCTCTTGAACAACATTACTTTGCAATGACTTACTCGCTTATGTTACCCCTCTACAAGTGGGCATGGAATGTGTAGCTATAAAACTCTGCGCTACCCAACTGGGTTTGAAAGTATAACTACACAGAAAGCAATCCAGGAAAATATCTTTCACAAATCACATAGACTTCTTTACATAGCTCTTAATCTTGAAGATTTTTCTTACAAAAGTTTGGAGACATCTATTTAAATCCAACAACCACAATAATAGCAGCAGAACATACGCAGACCTTCCCGACTTTGTGCTGTGAATAGACTAAAGATGTCTACTGAAATATTGACTCCTTAAACTGAATGTTTCTCAAATGTAAGCATGAATCACAAAGCCTGAAGGGTTTGTTAATACATAAAGTGCTGGGTTGTAACCCCAAAGTGTCTGATTCTGTGGGTGTCAGGTGGAGACTGAGAATTTACATCTCCAATAGTTTCAGGGATGGTGCTGCTGCTCCTGGTTTGGGATCATTCTTTGAGAACCAATGGGTTTATCAACAAGGAGTTCAAAGAGCCATATCTGACTGTCTTTGCTATAACATTCCTTTGAGCACTAAGGATATGGTCTCCCTTGTGAATTCTATCTTAACATCCAACAAAACAATCCAAGATGCTGCTGAAAAAGTTTATATTGAGAACAAATACCATGATTATACTTGTCCTGGCCAGGGGTGAGGGTGAGAAAAGTTATAACAGAGCTTCTATATGGGGTTACCTCAAGAGTGGGTTATTGAATTTGCATTTGTGACCTTGATATGTTAGTGTACTTGAGCTAGCTGCAATATGACTGCTCTCGAAATGGATGTATAATCTGCAAATCAGTGCTTCTCCATTATATTGAAATATCTCATGTACAAATGTTTATTTGGTTTTGAAATCCATTTGCATTACTATAAGGAATTCCAATATCACTTTGGCAAATGAGAGAAAAGAAAGTGCTTCTGGAGTTTTTAAATATAATTTCAATTTGCTAGTTTTCCAGCAGCTATAAAAGTAGAAAATGGTTTTAAATTTTTTTATTACCTATATATGAACAAAGTACTTTTTTTGATGTGACTCTCAAGGATTTGGAGAAGGATCATCATTAAAAACTATGATTAAGAATTGCCTGAAGCCAGCTCAATCATAAAATCAGACATAAAAGTCTATTTTCACAAAAGCAAGCTCAAGTTTCTCATTAAAGAAAAAAATTGAAAAGACTTTATTTGGAAGTTTTCTATAAATTCAATACTTACACTCTTTCTATCACTTTTATTCTATTTTTCTAACATTGTTATGTTACATTAAGAAGATGACTCTTCATAAAGCCCTATGTAGGAACTACTAGGTCTAGCCCAGTTTATCCCTGTGGGTTATACTTATATAATCATTTCTTTCAACTTGGAAAGGGTTTGGAGGCACTGCCATGGTCTTTACTGAATGTTGATTAGTGAAACAGAATTTTATTCTATTTATTCTATTAATTTTTTTATTATTAAAAAAAGAATTTTGGCTGGGTACTGTGGCACATTCCTGTAGTTCCAGTGACTCAGGAAGCTTAGGCAGGATGATCATAAGTTTGAGGCTACAAGCAGTCTATGCAACTTGGTGAGACCCTGTCTCAAAATTAAAAAAATATTAAAAAGGGACTAGGGGTGCAGCTCATTGGTAGAGCACTTGCACATCAAGTGGGAAGCCCTGGGTTCAACTTCCTTATACTGGAAAAATAAAAAAAAAGAATTGAAACTCTTGATTGGTGAGCTGAATTCATGATCGTCTAAATGATGAAGGAGGAATTATTTAGGCCAAGTATTTTTCAAAGAAGGAGCTCTTTTCTGATACAGATGCTTTGAGCTAGAGGCCAATATTTGAGAATAATGAGTAAATTATATCTCTCTATATAGATATATAAGTAAGTATGTAATATATGTATATATTATATGTGTATGTATTTGTATACATGTATGGATATGTATATAGATATACAGATATGCATACATGTACATATATGCAAATATATAAGTATGTATATATAAATATGTGCATGCATACACACATATATATGCATATATATGTGTGTATATATATACACAGTTGAATATATATATGTGTGTATATATATATATATACACACAAACACTTTATGCTGTCTTTAGATCACACTTCACACATAAGAGGCACTTGTAG
>VMDO01018546.1:0-22451 GCA_007922755.1 Pedetes capensis
TGAATTTTTGTCAGCTTCCTAGAGCACAAGAAATGAAAAATAGACATTACTTAATGTATGTGTGCTTTAAAACTAAAAGGAAACAATTTTTATATCATAAATTTTTAACTCATTCATTTGATCCATCAAAATATCTAATAAATAATTGGTTATGGAAATCATTCATCGAATAACATGCTTTTGACTTATAGTTTGAATATATAACTTTGTCCTTAACTTGTATCTCCAGTTTTATTGTCATAAACCACAAGTCAATCAACTTTCACTTGTAAATATAATTGCCGTCATCACATCTTCATAAAAATAACAAGTAATAAGGTTTATTGTGATATTTAATTATTAAAGATTGGGAATTACAAATTATACAGCATAATATTTAGTAGTTATGAAAGTACCTACTCTGGATTATTGGCCATTAAGATGGATTGCATTTCCAATTTACCAAGAATTAAAAGTTTTTTCTCAAAGAGCGTAAGTGGAGCTATCAAACTTAATTAAGTCCTATTAAACTCACACAGATATGTTTTTATTGCTAGCAAGTTTTAGTCAAATAGGAGGGAAAATGTAGTACCTCTTTTTCCTACCTAGGTTAATCCCAATTCTACACACCCTACATCTGGTTTTCCAAGTGGGCTTGTTGATTTTACCAATAGTGTTCTGGTCTTTCCCACTAAGGTGCATTGTCACAAATGAATCAAAATGCATACATGTGATTCCCATGAGAAGAGAAACGACTTAGCTCCAGAGTTTGGGAAGTGGGAGATCATCTAAAATAGTAATTCTGAAAATTTAATGTCCATATTAATTACCCAGGGCTGGGGGTTAACTCAGTTGGTACAGTGCTACTCTGCACTCTCTGAGGCCCTGGGTTTGATGACCACTATTGCAAAACCAGAAGGACCTGGCAATCCACTCCTAAAACAATCCCAAAACAATCTGCTATAGAAAACCCTATGAATAACACAGAAGCACTGACATAGTGCTAGGCATAGCACAGTGGTAGGGAGTGTTTCATTCTGGGTCACTATGATTTGGACCCTACTCAATGGCACTTAACAACGATAACAACTAATTACCCAGAGAACTTACAAAACTGTATATTGTGCTATAATGGGACTTGTTAAACAAATACTCTCTGAAGAAATCAAATATTAGAAATTTTGCCTTTGTTTTCATCTCACCTTAGAAGTTCCATCCAGTGCCAATTCTGGCCTGACAGCTTCTCTTCCAAAATTCTTCATATGAGCAGTGGTACCTCATCCACACAGCAGTACTTGACAGCTTAGAGATGTTGCCCATGAATGCCTTTGTTTGCAATCATCTAAAATGGAGCCCACCAATTCAACAATTTAAATACATGAAATTTGTTGGCATCTTCTTCACTGCCACCTCCCAAACTTTTAAAATTTCCTTCATTTTTTTTCAACTAAAACAACAACCACTCAGCCATTTGTTCATTTATATATTTGATTTTACTCACATCAACTTACCCTGTTGTTGTTGTTAGGTGCCACCGAGTTGGGTCCAACTCATAGTGACCCTATGTACAGCAGAACAAAACACTCCTGATTCTGTGCCAGGCACATGATCTTATTTATGTTTAAATCATTGTTGCAGATACTGTGTCAATCCCTCTACTGGGGGATTCAATGTTCAGTTTTCACAACCATATGATGTGACTGAAAATACAATGGCATGAGTCAGGCGGACCTTTGTCTTCAATGTAACATCTTTACTTTTCAATACTTTAAAGAGATCTTTTGCCACAGCTTTTCCCAAAGCAATGTGTCTTTTGATTTCTTGACTGCTGCTTCTACAAGTGAAGACGGTAGAACCAAGTAAAGCAAAATTGTGTACAACCTCAGTCTTTTCTCCATTTTTTGTGAAGTTGTATACTGTTCCAGTTGTAAGAATTTTTGTTTTGTTGCTACTGAGGCACAATCCATACTGAAGGCTACGTTCTTTGATCTTCATCAGTAAATGTTTTAAATCCTCTTCACTTTCAGTGAGCAGAGTTGTGTCATCTGCATAAAGCAGGTTGTTAATGAGTCTTCCTTCAATCCCCAGGTCATGTTCTTCTTCATAAAGTCCAGCTTCTTGGATTATTTGTTCGGCAAAGAAATTGAAAAGATATGGTGAAAGGATACAGCCCTAATGCACACCTTTTCTGACTTTAAACCAAGCAGCGTTTCCATGGTCTGTTCAAACAACTGCCTCCTGGTCCATGTACAGATTCCTCATGATTACAATTAGGTGTTCTGGTATTCCCATTCTTCACAGTGATATCCACAATTTTTTATGATCCACACAGCAAATGCCTTTGATAAAACATAGACATCTTTCTGCTATTCTCTGCTTTCATCTAATATCCATTGGCCATCAGCAATGAAGTCCTTGGTTCTACACCTTTTTCTGAATCTAGCTTGATTTTCCAGTAGTTCCCTGTCTATATACGGCTATAGTCACTTTTGAATGATCTTTAGGAAAATTTTGCTTGTGTGTGATATTAATGATATTGTTCTATAGTTTCCACATTCAATTGGATCCACTTTCTTGGGAATAGGCACAGATATGGATCTCTTCCAGTCCTTCGGCCAGGTAGCTATTTTCCAATCTCTTTTCATAAACAAGTGTGCACCTCCAATGCTCCATCTGTTTGTTGAAACATTCCTATTGGTATTCCATCAGTTCCTGGAGCCTTGTGTTTTGCCAATTCCTGAAGACAGCTTCTACTTAATACTTCAATACCATTGATTTGTGTTGTTTGGTCATCTAAATAGATATTTCAAAAATATTTATTTTATGTTATCATATCCTTGTTAAAACTTTTCAAAGATGCTCCACTGGAACCAAAACACTAATTGGTTTAGAATCTTTCCATTGTCTGCATACATAAACCTCCAAGCCTCACATTCTGCCATATTTGCCTAACTCAACACTCTGACTCAGGCTTTTTTGGAATCTGTTTTCTGTGTTATTTTCTCTGCCTTGAATACTTTTTATCACTTTTTACCATGCAAATTATCATTGAATAAAATATGGGTTAGAGGCTCTTTTTGTAGATATTCTAGCAGTTGAAGTAAGGCAGGTAGATGTTAGGCATAAGAAAGGACTCTAGTGTAGCAATTTTCAAACTTCAAAGAATAATATACCTTTTTAGTTTTTAAGCAAATATTTTGTAATATAGATTCATTATACTACACTGAAGTCTATAGGTATCTTTCTGTACATAATTCCTAAAAGATCAAAGATCAATATAATCATCCATAATATATAAGAGAAATAGAGAAACAAAAGTGTGTGTGTGTGTGTGTGTGTGTGTGTGTGTGTGTGTGTGTGTGAGAGAGAGAGAGAGAGAGAGAGAGAGAGAAACACGATCATGTACCATAATTTTAGCTGGATGCGATGTTGCACTCCTATAATCCCAGCTACTCAAGAGACTGAAGCAAGAGAATTGAGAGTTTGAGACCAGAGCCAACTTGTGTAGTTAACCAGATCTAGTCTCAAAATAAAAAATAAAAAATGGCCTGAAGGTGTGGAGCACTTCTCTAGCATGTTTGAAGCCCTGGATTCAACTCCTTAATACTATTTTAAAAAATTACCTTTTGGTCAATGCTGAACTGCACACTCAATGGTGATCACATAAGATTATAATTGGACTAAAAAACTTCCTATTGCCTAGAGATATCACATGATGCCAGCATAAACAAACCTATACTGCCAGTCCTATAGAAGTATAGCACATACAATTATGTGTTGTTAGGTGTCATCAAGTTGAGTCCAACTCATAGCAACCCTATGTACAGCAGAACAAAACACATCCTGATTCTGTGCCAGATACACGATCTTATTTATGTTTAAGTCCATTGTTGCAGACACTGTGTCAGTCCATTTGGTGAAGGGTTTCCCATCTTTTTATTGACCTGCCACTCTTCCAGACATTTTTCTCCAGGGATTGGTTCCTCTTGATGACATGTCCAAAATACATAAGATGCAGTCTAGCCATCCTTAATTCCAAGGAGCACTCTGGTTGTACTTCTTCGAGGACAGATATGTTGGTTCTTTTGGCAGTCCATGGTACATTCAATAATCATCACCAATACCATAGTATATAATATTTAATAATGATAAATAAACAACTCTTCCTGAAAAAGTAAAGAAAAGATTTAAGCAACTTCTAAACAAATGCAATTATCTTTAAAAATACACAGTCCATCTGAATCACAATTAAAACTGTTGTTCTTAGCATCTGAGAGAGAAATATTAAATTATATAAGTCTATTCTCTATTATGGGCTGGAATTTAGCTCAGTGGGTAGAGCGCTGTGCTGCAGTCTCTGAGGCCCCGAGTTCAATTCCCAGCACTGCAAAAATGGGAGAAGGGCCTGGCAATCCACTCCCAAGGCAATCTCGAAGCACTCAGCCATTGAAAACCCTATGAGGGTTGCTATGAGTCAGATACTAACTCGACGGCACCTAACAACAACAACAACAATTCTCTATTATAGGATTTTCATGGCAAAATGTCAGGCAGTGTTTTGTTCTATTGTACATTGGATTGCTATGAGTCAGACTCAACTCCATGACACCTAACAACAAAAACAACACTCTTTATATTTTGTTATATTTTATATTTAAAGACAATATTATAGTAATAATATTAATGATAGTAAAATAATATGTTAAGTACTCACTGCTTAGGTACTATTTTTCCAATAATAATCACATCAACTCCATGAAGGGATACATTATGATCCTCATTATACAATGAGGCCCCCATGTGTCTGTCAGTTTGAAATGCTTGGGGGCTTGCATATTGCTGTGATGAAGACAGCTATACCACTGGTATTTGAGATACCAGCAGGGCCACCCATGGTGGACAGGTTTCAGCTTAGCTTCCAGACTAACACAGACTAGGAAGAAGGACACAGCAGCCTTCTCTTGGAACAATTAGCCATTGAAAACCCTGTGTATAGCAGGGAAGTAATGTCAAATATAATGCTAAAAAGTGAGCTTCTCAGGCTGGAAGGTGTTGAAGAAATGCCTGGGGAAGAGTTGCCTCCTCAAAGTAGAATCAATTCTTATGGAGTAAAGCCCATGGGACCTCCTTTTGCTGATGTAGCATGATTGAAAATGAGAAGATACATAGTGACTGCAACAATGATCTCAAACATAAAAAGATTGTGTGCATGGCACAGTATTGGGTAGTGTTTTTCTGTTTTACATAAGGTTGCTATGAGTCAAACCTGACTTGACAGCACCTAACAACAACATACAATGAGAAGGTAACCAGGCTAACATCCCCAGCTAGTAAGTGAAGGAGCAGGTATTATCCCTGATTGTAATACTCTTAAATACAGAAGTTAACTTACACTGTACACCAGGAGAAATGATTGCATCTGAGATACACATACACACTCTGTTCTACTTGCTGTATTGGAGTCCAAGGAAAAGAGAGGAACCCAGAAGTATGGCATGTTCTAGGTAAGCCATCCACAAGTAATGAGTAATCCTATGTCTGCATGGCTTTCTCTCTCATGTCATTTAAACTTTGGATAATTTCCTCATTACTATCCTGTGATGTTAGATAATAAAAGGAATCTGTGCTACTTGCTATTTTTTTTTTTTTGCAGTACTGGGGGTTGAACCCAGGGCCTCACGCCTGCATGCTCTACAAGTGCTGGACCACTGAGCTGCACCCTCAGCCCATTTTTTTTTAGTTTATTTGAGACAGGGTCTCACTAAATTACGCAGATTGCCTCTGGTCTCGAACTTGCGATCCTCCTGCCTCCGCCTCCCAAGCCGCGCCTGGCTTGTGCTACTTGCTATTGAAGAGGATCCATGCCCTATTTATCACTCTCTCAACTCACCTTGGGGATGTGTTGAATTTGGAAAGTAGGTAATGTCTACACCAAAATTTAGAAAAGTTTTCTCTTTTACCTTTTGCTTTTTTCCCTTCACAGATTTCATTTTCCTTCATAGCTTCTTGAACCCAATCAAAACTAATAGTGTTAATGGTCTTAATGCCAAAATTTGAGAGGTTGGGGCCATGTGATAAGGCTTACATTTTGTCTAAAAGGACAAGAGGCACAGAATAACTCACAGTTGGCCTGATACAGATCACTTGGAAATTGCACAGGAGCTAGTATCAAAGCCAAGTAAGAAATTAAGAGAGGTTTTTTTTTCTTATCTCCTCTGTGCACCCATCTCTGAAGATCATTTTGGTGATAGCTGAAACCATGGCAGAATGTGGGTCCAGGATTCATGGGCTAATTGGGGATCTTGTCTTTCTGCCTCTTTTTTCACCAGGTAGTCACCATAAGTGGCAAACATGACTATATGAACTATTTTTTTCAAATAGCTTAACATGTGATCTTATTTTGCTTTTTTTTTACAATGATAGGGCAAATTAGCAGAATATCATATGATTTCTTTCACTGCTCAGATATGGATACTATTATAACTCTATGTCTCTCCTTAAATTCTATACAACACTTATGTATATCACACTTATTTTCAGAACTTTTTTTTCTGTGTAACCCAAAGCAAGTTCTACAAAGACAGCTTTTATGCTCAACCACACACTGACAGGGAACAGTTGCGTGTTTAAAATTTTTACAAAGTATTAATTCTTCCACTAAAGAGTTTATAATCCACCAGTAAAGCAAAGATATACATACTATTAAAATGTTAAATAGCCCAAGGATTAGATATCAATGCAAAACTGTATTCATATTAGCACACCACAAACAGATGCATCCTGAGAACTGAAAGGAGCATAGTTTGCCACTGAACACAGTGGCCTTGAAGACTTTACAGATGAGACTTGGTCTCATCTTGTGGTGACAAGGGAAATTGAAACATAATGAGAAGAAAAGGCATGATAATTAATAATACAGGCATAATCATTGGTTAATATGATAATAATCAAACCCAACTGTTAATAATTTTGTTCATTTTTATAAACATTCAAGTTTTGCCATGCTTCAGGACCTTTGCAATTATTCCTTCTGCCAGCAATTCTCTTGCCCTAGATTTTTCCAGGATAGCTCCTTCTCAGTTTTCAAGTCTCAACTCATCATTTTTCTCTCTTCTGTCACTTCCCACCACATTAATGTATTTTTTTAATTATATGGATGTCTAAAACACTCATTTATTTTCCTTTTTGTTTTTCTCTCCTTTTGTAATCCATAGTTAACTGTAGAACCCTCAGGGAGTGACCAAAGAGTAAATACTAAGCAATTCTAAGGTGAATGAAGGAGTCAAATTTTTGGTGAATTGTACCTCATTGTTGGGAAAGATGAAATGCCCAAATGCAAAGGAGATGTAGAGCATGCATGTTGTTGTTGTTGTTAGGTGCATGCATAGCATTTGCATAATTAGCATAGTATTTGACTCACAGTGGATATTCATAGCCTCTTGATCCAACTGATATACAGTAAATGTTTTTTGAACTCAGAAGAATTAAAGACTTTTTGTTTGCTTTTTGAAACAGGATCTCTCTATGTAGCTCAGCCTGGCCTAGAACTCATGATCTTCCTGCCCCTGCTTGCCAAGTACTGGGATTGCAGGCATGAAGCACCATGCCTGGCAAAAATTTTTAAATGACCCTGGATAGAATGAAATACTCTGATGGAAGAGCAGTGTAAAGAAATTAAATGTAGAGTGGAATCAATTTGAAGGGACTTTAAATGATAAACTAAGAATTTTGTAATAAATTAGCTATGATAGAAAATAATATAAGTTCTTCGAGTGGTAAGATATCATGATGAAAGTAGTTTTGAGAATAAGAGAAATGTGTACATTTGACTGTGATAGCATCATATACTATGGTAAGCCTTAGAGAAAGAGAAACTAATAAAATGAAGATCATTAAGGGACCTATTGAAAAAACTCAAACGCACCATTATAAACTTCTATGCAAGAATGCTACAAAGGAGTCAAAATAAACAGAAGAACTGAAAGGCTTTATTGAAAAACCTAGTTCACTATGCAAAACAGAAAAGGTTAGGTCTGAAAGGCATATTAGTTTGAGCTTGCATGGTAAGAAAACAAAAGTAGCACAAATAAATCAAAATAAATGAGATCTCAAGAGAAACTAATGATATATAGACAAAAATGACTACTAGACAGGTAGACATGTACAACTGAAAATGTGGTTTCAAGTTAGGGTAGGAGACATAGATTGGCATTGGATAAGGTATGTTGCATAGAATGCTAGGAAGTATTGTGCAACATATAAAAAGAAACAAAAAGGAAATAAATATCTTTGCCAAATGAGTATACAACTGAGAAGTACTGAGTCAATTTTTTCCATACTGCAGAATATCTCAGTCTATAATATCTTATGAAAATTATAAATTTCTCCATAGTAGTTCCATATGTATGTAAAGTTCCTCAAAACATTTGAGCATACTTTTATTTATTACAAAACTGCAGCAAAGTTTCTTACTTCAAATAAATAAATACGTAAATAAAGATGGGGAAGACACAGATCATGGTATTGAATTACTAGGATTACTATAACAAAATAACACAGATTAAGTGACTTAAGGAACAAGTTTATTTTCTCATACTTCTGGAGGCTGGAAGTGTATGATCAAGGTATTGGCAAGAGTAGATTCTTCTAGGGACTCTATACTTGCCTTGGAGATGGCTATCTTCTCACTGTTTTCACATGGTCTTTTCTCTCTGAGTATATACACCAGTAAGATTGGACTAGTACTCACCCTAACAGCCTCATTACAATTGAATCACTTATTTAAAGGCTTTATCTCCGAATTCAGTCACATTCTCAGGTAATAGGGTTAGAACTTGAAATATATGAACTTGAGAGAACATAACTTGGTTCATAACAATTGTCAGAACAAGCATGTGTATAAGTTCTAAAGAAGAAACTTTAAATCTAAAAGATACTGGGTCTAAAGGCTGACATAGAGAAGGCCTACGTTTAAGACATGAAAAGAGATGGAAAGGAGAGGTCAGAAAAGTACAACTGCCTGGACATTGAAACATCAGAGTGGTTAACAGTTGCCAAAGGAATATTGATGCATTCAAAAGCTGAATGAGCATAGAATAGATAACAATTCAGAAGTGTAGGCAGACTTTGGAATATTGGTGAAGTAAGATTAGGTGATTGGTGAAGTAGATTGGTGAAGAGACTAGAAACCAGTAATATATTTAATAGTGAGAAACTAGATTCTGACTTTGAAATATTTGGCATTAAAAAGATGGAAATAACTAACAGGATGAAGTTATCAAAATTTGAATTGACCCATGTGAAACTAATTGTTTAGAAAGCCAATTATCAGCATTTTCATATTGTTCAGCCTAAAAAATGATCTATTTTCTTTTAAGGAAGACCTGGCATTGATAAAGCAATGAAATGAATTATTAGGAAGTGAGATATTGAAGATGTTGTTTTTTGTTGTTAGATGCTGTTGAGTCAGGTATGACTCATAGTGACCCTATGTGCAACAGGAAACAAAACACTCCCCAACTGTGCCATGACCAGCACTATATTCGTGCTTCTGTGCTATTCACGGGATTTTCAACAGCTGATTGCTTTGGGAGTAGGCTGCCAGATCCTTCTCCCATTTTTTGCAGTGCTGGGGATAAAACTCAGGGCCTCAGAGAGCAGAAACACTCTACTAACTGACTTGAACCCCAGCACATTGAAGAAAACAGGAATAGATAATTGAGAATTTTAAGGAGTGACTGAAAACAGATTGACAAAAAGAATTACTAATGAAAGATTTTTTAGAATGAAAATCTTTTTGTAGCTCAGTGGAACATATATAATTAGGATGAGCAAGGTCCCAGGTCCAATCTCCAGTACCTTTTCCCTCCAAAGAAAGAAAGAAAAAGGAAGAATGAAAATGTTTCCAAATAAGAAGGAACATGGAAGAAAAGGTAATGGAGCAACCATGGACAGATTGGCTTAAATTTTAAACTAATAATAAAAATTTTAAGATGGAATTCTCTGTATCTATGCTTTTTATAAGTGCTTGAGAAATTTCTGCAAAAGCTTTTTTTTTTTTTTAGCATGGGATCTAATTTGTATTCCCATATTTTCTTTATATGTGAGCTGATATTTAATTCCATGGTATCTTATATGAAAGAATATGACCTATCACTTAAAAATATTAAAAGATTTGAAGTTTCAACTTTATCACTTTTTTGGTAAAGGGAGTGAAAATATTATAACACCTTGGAAATACAAGACATTTTTTGACATTTCACATGATACAGAGCCTGTGTAATTAGCCAGTCAACTTCTCCCTGCGTACTTACACATCTTGGCAAGATTTCACAACCTCATACAATGATTATGACTTCAACTGGTATACAGGAAAACATTTGAAAAAATACTGTTCTGGTTAATATAATAGGAAGATAAGATAAATAATTAGATTCTGTAAATTTTTTACTGTTAGTCACTAAACATGGATAAGATACTATTGGCACAGCAAAGAAGAAGTAGCTATATATAATGTCAAGTGAAAAGCTATAGTTTTTTACTACCCACTCCCTCCTCAAGGGAAGAAAAAAACCTTCATATTAGTAATGCCTTTTCATTCCTATTTTTTCCACTCTGGATTAGGACTATTTCCCCACAGTAAGAAATATGTCATAACCTTAGCATAAATTTAATCAGGCAAATGTGGAGGGGAAATAAAGTATTTTAGTATTAATATAAAATTTTATCAAGATACATAATATAAAATATTATTAATATTAATATTTACTACTTAACAAAACAGAAGAATATTATAGGTTACAATATAAGTATGTTGTTGTTGTTAAGTGCTGTGGAGTCATGTCCGACTCATAGCAACCCTCATAGGGTTTTCAATGGCAGATTGTTTCAGGATTGCCTTGGGAGTGGGTTGCCACGTCCTTCTCCCATTTTTGAGGTGCTGGGAATTGAACTCGGGACCTCAGAGGCTGCAGAGTGGTGCTTTACCAACTGAGCCAAATCCCAGCCCCACAATATAAGTATATATGAATTTTAATGATGAAAACATTGTTCTTTTCTGCCATTGGATTTTTCTTATTGGAAGAATTGAGAACTGCTAAGTAAAAGAAAAGGTTATTTCCTACCTAAACATTTAACTTATATGTCACTCAAAAAGTTGTTCAATGAACAAATAACAAACTTTAGTTACATAACATGAAATTTCTGTTGCCACGCCTGCATAAACACAGGTTTTATAGAATGAGTCTTCAGTGTTTGTAGAATCAACAACTGAAAAATCTACAAGAAAGCCACTATTCAGGAGAAAAGTGAGAATTATAGTACTGAACTTTAAAACTTACAATTAAAGCTGGAAAAACAACTGTAGCTGAAAGGACAGGTGAACTAACCATTTAAATAACCCAGTACAAAATTTGGGTAGTAAAACTAACAAGGGAGAAAAAAAGAAACAAATTTTTATTTTCCACTTTCTTCCCTTGTTTTTTTTTGTTTGTTTGTTTGTTTGCTTTGGCATTCCCATATTTCCTTTCTCCTAAATGAGGAATCACTTCAATATTCTTCAAGAAAAGCATACAAGTAGAAACATAGCAAGAATCACACCTGTTTTATAGATGGGGAATTAAAGTCAGGTGGCTCAAGATTAAAATTAGATTCCTCTTTTTCAACTATGTCAAAGAAATATTTCTTAAGTTTTATACCAATTTTCAATATGTTGGATAGCATAACTTTCATTTTGTAACTATACCTTAAACAGTAAACTAAATGCAGAAATAAGAAATGAAAATATCTATTTTTATGCTTTTACCTGATGAGTACATTGTGGAAAGAGTATGTTTTAGAAACTTCTAAATAAATGAGAGAAAATAAATATAACTTCCAGCAGAGATAAGAATTTAGCATAAGTTAATGGCAAAGCCTTCACAGAAGCTATATTCTAATGGCTCAAAACATTGACATCTAGACAAACACTTCTAATAGAAGGGAATGGTGGAGTCTTCATTAGAGAAACCAAATGATTGAGAAAAGACCTAGATAGACACTAATACTAGGCAACTTTCTGTGAAAAATCCTAGATTTTTTTCTCTAGAATGTCTCTAGAATTAAGTGCCCCCACTCCACTACGATCATCACAAGCAAAAATGCTTTTCACTATATTTTGGGTCACCCTCTCAAAAGCCAAGGATGATTAGGGCTTTGAGGAAATTCTTCACAGTCAACAACAGATTCTAAAAAAAAAAAAAGTAGAAAAGAAAATACTTGAGATGAAACACAGCTAATGTGGGTTGCACACAAAAACTAATGAGCACCAGTGTTTATCGTGTCAAACAAATAACAAAAGATACTGAATCCTTGACTCAGAAATAGAAGAGTCTGAAAAACATTAATCAAAAAGAGGTCTTGAATACGAACAAGTAGAATTATTTTTTAAATTGAAGAATGTATTGGTCTTTTCAGCCTGTCATAACAAAAATATCATAAACTGAGTAGCTTATAAGAAAATTTATTTCTTCATTTTGGAGATTAGGAAGTTCAAGATCAAAATCCCAGCAGATTCAGTGTCTGATGAAGATACTCATTCTCATAGAATGTACGTTCTAGCCATGTATTCACCTGGCAGAATGGGCTAGCCTGCTCTCTGGGATCTGCATTTTTTTTAAATAAGGGCTTTAATTCCATTGAACTAATCAAAGTAAAGATGTCACATTGAAGATGAAGGTGTACCTGACTCATGTTATGGGATTTTCAGTTGCATCATATGGTTATGAAAGCTGGACATTGAACAAGGGAGACAGGAGAAGAATTAATGCTTTTGAATTATGGTGCTGGAGATGATTATTGAATATATAATGGACTCCCAAAAAACCCAACAGATCTGTCTTAGAAGAAGTGCATCAAGCTGGGCGCAGTGGCGCACGCCTGTAATCCCAGCAGCTCGGGAGGCGGAGGCAGGAGGATCGCAAGTTTGAGACCACAGGCAGTGTGCGTAACTTAGCGCAACCCTGTCTCAAAAAGTGAAAAAAAAAAGGGGGGGGGCGGCTGGGGGCGCAACTCAGTGGTCCAGCACTTGCAGAGCATGCAGGCGCAAGGCCCTGGGTTCAACCCCCAGTACCACAAAAAAAAAAAAAAAAAAAAAAAGTGCATCCAGAGTGCTCCATGGAAGCAAGGATGGCTAGATCGCATCTTATGTATTTTGGACATATAGTCAGGAAGGACCAATACTTGGAGTAGGACATCATGTTTGGGAGAGTGGCAGGTCAATTAAAAAAAGGAAAACTCTCCAATAGATGGATTGACACAATGTCTGCAACAATGGTCTTAAACATAAAAAAGATAATGCACCTGGCACAGAATCAAACAGTGTTTCATTCTGCTGTACATATTGTCACTGTGAATTGGACCTGACTTGATGGCACCTAACAACAATCACTTCTCAAAGTCTCTTAGGTGGCATCAGGCATGAGCAGTAGAGAATCTTGGTTCCCCATGGAACAAAAGTACAGAAAGCCAATTTCAGTAGTTTTATCATTAGCCATAATGAATCCTTGCAAAACAGTCACAAGATAAGATCATGGGGAAGCTCACTCCCTACTGATATTGAGCGAGGAAGCCATAAGCAAGCCAGTTTTACACTAGTTTCACCCTAATTCTCTCTGCATTCCCAAATGAACAACAACCAAAAAGAACCATACACCTTCAGCATCCTGGTTGAGCAGCCCATTCTGTGGTTTAACAGCATCTCTTTTCCACTTCTATTAATATACTCACTCCTCTTTCTACTGTTTAAGTTGATTCACTACTTTCAACTTTCTGCTATTCCTTGTTAAATTCTTCTTAACAAGGGAAAAAGAAGCAAGGGTGATTTTTCCCACAGTAACCCCACCACCTACTATTGTCACTTTAGGGATTAGGTTTCAGTGTATGGGTTTTCAGGGACAAAAATCTTCACATCACATCAAAGAATTTATAATATAAGGTTTAGAAAGTCTACAAAGTGGAACAAAAAAATTGAAAGACAGGTAATTGGAGGAGAGAGATACAAGAATTAGACGATAAATCAAAAAAGCTATATGCATCCAATAGAAATTTTAGAAATTAAACAAAGAGAAAATTAATAGGTAAAAATTATAAAAGAAAGTGGGTGATAGAAAGGACAAACTAAATGTCATTAATTTATAGATTAGATATTCCCACTAGGTGGCTTTAAATTCCACAAGAGGAAAATAATTTTTAAACTTAGAGTTCATATCTGGTTATCACAGTTTTAAGACATGTTTTAAAACTCCAGCCCTCCATGCTGTAAGAAAGACCAAGCCTCCTCTGGGAGGTCACATAGAATCCACAAGTCTATAATATCATCTGAACCCAACCTAGTGCTGTATCTGTGAGTGATACAGCTCCAAATATCCCAGCACATCCATTTGACTCTTTCTCAGCCACTTAAATCTTCCTAGCTCAAGTCTTCCCTCACTTTTCTGTCAGTTAGCCATACTGTGGGGTCCTGAGCATTGCTGTGATGATGAAAGGTATGTCACTACAGTTAGATACCAGCAGGGTCACCAGTGGTGGACAGCTTTCAGCTCAGCTTCCAGATTAAGACAGACTAGGGAGAAGAGAGAAGAAGAACGTGGCTAATCTACTCCCAAAACAATTAACTATTAAAAACCCCAAGAATAGCAGAGAAACACTGTCAGATACAGTGCCAGAAAATGAGACCCCAGGTTGGAAGACACTCAGTGACAACTGGGGAAGAATTACCTCCTCAAAGTAGAGTCTACCTTAATGACAAGAATGGAGTAAAGCCTCAGGTACATCCATTTGCTGATGTGGTACAATTCAAAATGAGAAGGAACAACTGTAAACATATATTAATAATTGAAATGTGGAATGTGAGTAGTATGAATCTAGGAAAATTAAAAATCATCAAAAGGGAAATGGAGCATACAAACATTGACATTTTAGGCATCACTGAGTTAAAATGGACTAGCATGGGCCATTTTGAATCAGATAATCATATGGTCTACTGTGGTAAGAATGATAAATGGTGTTGCATTCATCATCAAAAAAGACATCTCAAGAGCAGTCCTGACATACAATGCGATCAGTGATAGAATAATATCCATATGCCTACAAGGAAAGCCAGTTATTATGACTATTATTGAACTTTACACACCTATAACTAAGGCCCCAAATTAAAAAGGGAAGATTTTCACCAGATCCTACAGTCTGAAATTGATCAAACATGCAATCAAGATGCACTGATAATTACCAGTGGTTGGAATGAAAAATTGGAAACAAAAAAGAAGGCTCAGTAGTTACAAAATATGACAGAAATGACAGAAATGGTGACAGAAATGATGCTTGAGAGTGCATGATAGAATTTTATCAGACAAATTGTCTTTCACTGCAAATACATTTTTCACCAACATAAGAGGCTACTTGTTGTTGTTAGGTGCCAACAAGTAGGGTAGATAGTGACCCTATGTACAACAAAACAAAACACATTCCAACACTGTGCGACACTATATCAGTGCTTCTCTGCTATTCATAGGGTTTTCAATGTCTGTTTTGGAAGTGGGTGGTCACATGCTTCTCCCATTTTGGTGGTTCTGGGGATCAAACCTAGGGCCTCAGAAAGCACAGACCAGTACTTTGCTAAGTGAGCTAAATAGAATCATCAGATGGTGCATACAGGAAGAAAATTGACTACATTTGTGGAAAAAAACTATGTAAAACCTCAATATCAAAAGTCAAAACAAGACCAGGTGCTGAATGTGGATCAGATCATCAACTACTCATACATAGGTTCAAACAGAAACTGAAATAAAAAATAGTAGAACAAATAAAGGAGAGCCCAAGGTATGACCTTGAGTATATCCCACCTGAGTTCAGAAACCATCTCAAGAGCAGATTTGTTATGTTAGACACTAATTATCAAAGACCAAATGAGTTTTGGCATGACATCAAAGACATTATCCCTGAGGAAAGCAAAAATTTATTAAAAAGACAGGATTAAAAAGAAGACCAAATTACATGTCAAAAGAGATGCTAAAACTTGCCCTTGAGGGTGGAGTCACTAAAGAGGAAGACATAACAAAGTTAAAGAACTAAACAGAAGATTTCAAAAGACAGGTTGAAAAGATAAAGTTAAATGTTATAATAGCATGTGCAAAATGCTGAAGATAGAAAATCAAAAGGGAAGAACATATTCTGTTTTTCCCAAGCTTAAGGAATTATATTAAAAAATTGAAACCACAAGTAGCAATAGTGAAGGACTCTACATGGAAAATATTAACACAACACAGGAAACATCAAATGAAGATGGAAAGAACACACAAAGTCATTATACCAATAAGAATTGGTGGGTGATCAACAATTTCAAGAGGATGAATATGATCAGGAACCAATGGTACTGAAGGACAAATTGGAAGCTGCCTTGAAGGAATTGGTGAAACACAAGGCTCCAGGAATTGATGAAATACCAACTGAGATATTTCAACAAACAGATGAAGGAAGCACTGGAGGTGCTCCCTTGTTTGCACAAAGAGATTTGGAAAACAGCCACCTGGCAAAGACCGGAAGACATCTGTATTTGTGCCTACTGCCAAGAAAGTAGATCCAACTGAATGTAGAAATTATCAAACAATATCATTAATATCTCATGCAAGTAAAATTTTCCTAAAGATCATTCAAAAGCAACTGCAGCAGTACATAGATAGAGAACTGCTGGAAAATCAATTCAGAAGAAGGCATGGAACCAGGGACATCATTGCTGATGTCAGATGGAGAATTAACCAAAAGCAAAGAATACCAGAAAGATATCTAACTATGTTTTCTTGACTATGAAAGGCATTTTGACTATATTGATCACAAAAAGTTATGGATAACATTGCAAATAAAGGGAATACTAGAGCCCTTAATTGTACTCATGAGGAATGTATACATCAGCCAGCAGGCGGTCATTTGAACAGAACAAGGAAACACTACTTGGTTTAAAGTCAGGAAAAGTGTGCATCTGGCCCGTATCCTTTCACCATACTTCTTCAATTTCTATGCTGAGCAAATAATTCAATAATCTGGACTTTATGCAGAAGAAGGTGGCATCAGGATTGGTGGGAGACTCATTAACAACTTGTGTCATGCAGATGACACACTTTGCTTGCTGAAAGTGAAGAGGATTTGAAACATTTACTGATGAAGGTCAAAGAACACAGCTTTCAGTATGGTTTGTGTCTCAACATCAAGAAAAAATATTCTTATAACTGCATCAGTACACAACTTCATTTTAAATAGAAGATTGAGGTTGTCCAAGATTTTGATTCACTTGGTTCTATGATCAACAGTCATGGAAGCAGCAGTCAAGTAATCAGAAGATGTGTTGCATTGAGAAAAGCTTTTACAAAAAACCTCTTTAAAGTGTTGAAAAATAAAGATGTCATATGGAAGACCACATGTGCCTGACTCATTCCATGGTATTTTCAGTCACATCATATGGTTGTGAAAGCTGGGCAGTGAGTAAAGGAGACAGGAAAACAATTGATGCTTTTGAATTGTGGTGCTGGAGAAGAATTTTACTAGAACCAGTAGACCCATCCTAGAAGAAGAACAACCAGAGTACTCCTCGGAATCAAGGCTGGCTAGACTTTGTCTTATGTATTTTTGACATGTTGTCAGGAGGGACCAATCCTTGAAGAAGGTCATCATGTTTGGGAGAGTGGTGGTTCAATGAAAAAAAGCAAGACCCTCAATTAGATGGATAAACATAGTGGGTGCAATAATGGGTTTAAATATAAAAGATTATGTGCATAGAACAGTGTCAGGGAGTGTTTTGTTCTGTTGTACATAGGGTCACTGAGTCAGATCCTACTCCATGGCACTAAACAACAACATCAACTCAAATCTTAGACATGGTGGAGCTAAGACATGCTTCCCTACTGTACCTTACCCAGATCTCATACCTACAATGCTGTGAACATAATAAAATGACTATTATTGCCATTAAATTTCAGTGTGGTATGTTATATAGCAATAAATTACTAGAACACTAGTTTAATCATCAACTGAATATTGACAGTTTTGCACATGCAAAGATTTATAATGTGTAATTCCCAAATATTATTTCTTAGGCAACTACTATAGGATATTCTTCACAACCTCATGGGTCAGCCAAGAAAGAGAGCAACACCAGATCCAGCAAATAATGAATCCAGTGTTAGAGGTTTGGAATGGAAGACCAGGGATTATAAACTGTACACCAGAAACTTCAAGGCAAATGTTCAAGCTTTAGCAAGAGTATAGAAGGTCATGTAAGAAAAGTCAATGGGCACAAATAATATTGACTTCACAGAGTTTGAGAACTTTAGTTATCATTAAGTAGATATTTAACAGATCCTTTGGTGCTTTTGGCAGCAAATATTGACCATGGCATATGAAACTAAACATGTTATGTGAGCAAATTGATGATTAACCTCAGGATTAACAAAAATGCGGAAAATACAAAAAAGAGAAAATCACCAATTATCAAAATAAAAGACAATATGCAATATTAAAAATTGATTCAATATGTAATGAGTAATAATGTTTCCTTTTCAGGCTCGGGCTTAGCTCAGTTGGTAGAGTGCTTGCTCTGCATGCTCTGATGCTCTGGGTTTGATCCCCAGCCTCACAAAAATGAGAGAAGGACTTGGCAGTCCACTCCTGAAACAGAAACAATCCCAAAACAATCAGCCATTGAAAATCCTGTGAATAGCAGAGACGCACTGACAAAGCTGGCATGGCACAGTGTCATGGAGTGCTTCATTCTGTTGTATACAGGGTCCCTATGAGTTGGACCCAACTTGACAGCACCTAACAACAATGACAAATAATGCTGCTTATAGATATGGATTTCAGAGCAAGAAGAAGCAGATCTGAGAACTGAAGAATTTAGCTACTGGATAAGAAAAAAAAAAAGCACATAGAAGATTTGGGGAATGGAATTGTATTTATAATAAAGTCTTTGAGTATTCTTTTAGTTTACTGAATGACAAATAATCACATACCAAAGGTGGACAGTATGCACAGAGATCCTCACCAAGCAATGTGGGTAAGAAATTTGGTATGGTAAACAGAGAGCTAGTTTCCTGCCAAGCAATTGTAATCAACATCCAGCCTCTTCTGTTTCCTGCATAGGTAAATTACTTATTTAGCCTGTCTTAGCATCAGCTTCCATGTGGAAAAATAAGATATTTTTCATAATGTCATTGTCAGAAATAAAATGAGCTGGGCACAGTGGCGCACACCTATAATCCCAGCGGCTCGGGAGGCGGAGGCAGGAGGATCGCAAGTTCAAGACCAGAGGCAGTCTGTGTAACTTAGAGAGACCCTGTCTCAAAAAATAAAAAAAATAAAAAATTGGGCTGGGGGTGCAGCTCAGTGGTCCAGCACTTGCAGAGCATGCAAGCGTGAGGCCCTGGGTTCAACCCCCAGTACCAGAAAAAAAAAAAGAAAGAAAGAAAGAAAGCAAGAAAAAAAGAAAGAAAGAAAGAAAGAAAGAAAGAAAGATGAGAATTATAAAGTAGCTTCAATAAAGCAATGTTAACACATGTGATCTCACTTTCTCCCTTAAGTTTTTGCAGTTGCCTGAATAAATACATAAATATTTTGTGTTCTTTAACAATACTCAAAAACTTAATTTTAATGTACATTATATACACATGAGCCTGCATGCGTAGTCCTGTGGTATCCGATCCCATCATATCTGGGAAGCTAAGAAGGGTTGGAACTGGTTAGTACCTGGATGGGAGATTGCCTGGGAACACCAGGTGCTGTAAGCTTGGGAGACCGACATAGCAACCCACTCCCAAAAATCAATTCGCCTTTGAAAACCCTATGAACAGCAGAGAAGCACTAATAATAGTGTTTCACCTGTTGTACGTAGGGTCACTATGAATCAGACACTGATTCAACAGCACCTAACAACAGCGTACACACATGAAGTCATCAAGGCCAATTATGAAACATGCAATTCAACAATCTAGTATTGGATTCATCCAAGGAATTTGTCTAAAATTAGAGCAGAACATAGCTTTTACTGAATACTCATTTCACAGAACAGCAAGAAAATAAAATTTTTAGTTCTTGTTCTCAAAAATGCCCACTAAGTGTGTTGCCCAAATTACCTACCTTTCTCACTATTCAAATATTTTCTTGATATTGATGAAAGAAGAGCAATGATGCTGGTTACCTAATTGGAGCTGTAAAAGTGAAGGACTATAAAATAAAGTGCATTGGCTTCTTGGAAGAGAATATTGCATCAAAAGTGTTTTTTAATTTAATGGAAGAGTTTGTGCTGTGTGCAATGTTCACATAAACCTGATCCAGCTCTTCCTGCCCAGAGGAGACCTTTTACTTCTTCTTTTGTGAGCATTCACTTTTTCTGCAATTGAAGAAATCCTAGGAAAAATGGCTGTTTCTTCTCAGTCAACATACTTTTTTTATTAACTGGAGTACAAATTATTGTAGTTTATTCCTCTTTAAGAAGCTGTACCAAGAGAGCTAATGTGAGAAAACAACACTTGAGTCCGAGGTATCTCTTGATTTAGAGCAACAGTCCCTAATTTTTTGGCACTAGGGCCCAGCTCTGGTAGAAGACAATTTTTTCATGGATGGGGTAGGGGATAGTTGGGGACATGAACCCATGGGTAGCAGCTGTGTGGCTGATGTTCAGGAGCTGGGTCTTCCTGATTTAAAGTACCTGTATTTTGCAAACTTCGAAGTGCATAAGAATCATCTGGGGATCCTGTTAGCATGCAAATTCTGGTTCAGGAGGTCTGGGATAGGGCCTGAGAGTCTACATGCCTAACAAGTTCCCAGAGGATCCCCATTCAGCTGGATTTCAGAGCACATTTTGAGCAGCAAGGATTAAAAGGCAATATCACTATGTTTCCCACAGACATAGCTCTGTGGCATCTGATCCCATCAGATCTCAGAAGCTAAGCAGGGTCGAGCCTGGTTAGTCCTTGGATGGGAGATCACCTGGGAACACCAGGTACTGTAGGCTTGGGAGATGGACCCAGCAACCCACTCCCAAAAATCAATCTGCCATTGAAAACCTTATGAAAAGCAAAGAAACACTGACAATAGTGTTTCGCCTGTTGTACATAGGGTCGCTATGCTTCGGATACCCACTGGAAGGCTCCTAACAACAACAATAACATCACTATGCTAATGTGATATAGGCCATATAAATAAATATTATCCATTGTACTAAACATTAGTGGTTAAACATTAACCACTTTTTGATATCTCTACTGAGAATGAAAACCAAGGTCCCCTGATGTAAAGGAAGCTTGTCTTGTCCCTTCTGGACTAAAACATCAAGGGAAGAATAAGCTGAAACTGAAAATTCATCATCTGCTCAGGTTATTTAATGCCTTACTGAGTTCAGTCAAGGCTTTCTTTATCCTCCATTAACCTCATTAGTCCTGCTAGGTAAGTGCTCAGTGTTGATCGGTATCTTGGTCAAGACAATTGTTGCTAATTAAGAATAATTACTAGTAATGGGACCAGCTTTCTTTTAGACTAATGCCCTCAGCTCATCCGTGCATTGTTCTGAAATAAAACGTCCAATCTGCTAGTGACTGACTTGTTTATTCTCTAAACCAACAAGAAGTTACTTCATGTGTGGGCTTTTAAATCCTGTCCACTACATCTAAGTACTCTGTATACTTTATACCTTTCTTCACCTCTCTCTCTCTCTCTTTTCTTTTCCTGTTTTTTTGAGAGCAGAAGAATGACAAGTTTTATAGAAAATAAAACTATAGTTGGTACTTATATCAAATTCAGGAAGCAACAAAAACAAAAACACAATAAAAGACATTAAAATATTATTCAAGATGATAGAACATTACTATTTTGAAATACTGAAGATTTTTGTATACTAAAGATGGTAAATAAATAAATGAAAACAATCTGTTAACACCACGATTAACAAATTCTTAAATTGACTACCATTTATTTTATTAACTTGATGACCCATAGATATATTTCTCACTTTTTAATTTTATAAATTTGCTTATAAAGAAATATAATGCACAAATTACTGGGTGTACTTTCCATTACTTTTTCCAAGCAATTCTAGATAGTAAACAGACACAATCATACATGGACTGCTATAAGAGAAGCACAAATGATTGTTGTTTGAGAAAACTCTACCACATAAGCTGTGGTGTCTCAATATCTTATTCCATGAAATAAATTAATAAAAGACCTGTATAGCTCAAAGAGTTATTGTGAGGATTAAATTACATATATAATGTGTATATATATATATATATATATATATATATATATATATATTACATATATGTGAAATTACATATATATGATAACACTTGGAAAATTTGATACTGCGTTCTGCAAGTTACAAAATTGAATTTAAATTATCTTCTAAAAGAAAATTCTAGTTTGATTTAAATGAAAGTAAAATGTTTTTG
>VMDO01018546.1:22551-33230 GCA_007922755.1 Pedetes capensis
ACCTGTAATGTTTTATAACTTATGTCTGTGCATTTAATACTTTTGGTCTATAAATTTCATTATTATTGTTTTAGCCAATCATTCTTATACTCTTTATTATTTAGAGCAATTGTTCTCAGAATTATAAACTTAATTGGTGTTTGAACTAGAATTATGATCATATTTGCTTTCTGGATATTCACTTTAAATCTGAGACAAAATTTTTGAATTCATAAGTATTCTCGAAAATAATTGCAGAATAAATTTTTTAAAAAAATGAAGACCAAAATTCTAAAAGCAATTTTATAATTTGCAAGTTCTCTTCAAAGAGAAAATATACATCACACTTAAAAGCACTTTAAAATATACATCACACTTAAAAGCATATGTTGTTAGGTGCCATTGAGTCCGTATCCAACTCATAGCAACCCTACGGACAACAGGGGAAACACTATTGTCAGTGCTTCTCTGCTGTTCAGAGGATGTTCAATGGTGGATTGATTTTCAGGAGTGGGTTGCCAGGTCCTTCTCCCAAGCCTACAGTATCTGGTGTTCCCAGGTGGTCTCCCATCCAAGTACTAACCAGGCTTGACCCTGCTTAGCTTCTGAAGTCTGACAGGATTGGATGCCACAGGGCTATGACTGCAGGCTAAAAACATATAAAAACCTTAAAAAATTAATTCCTATAAATAGAAGAGAAAAAAACACAAAAATTTCAGTAACATAAATGGTAGTTGATTTTATTATTCAGATGGTGATTATGATGGTGATGATAATAATGACATCATAAGATTTGGTGTACAGTGTTAGTTGTTGTTAGGCGCCGTTGAGTCGGTATCCGACTCATAGTGACCCTCATAGGGTTTTCAATGGCTGACTGTTTCGGGATTGCCTTGGGAGTGGATTGCCAGATCCTTCTCCCACTTTTGCGGTGCTGGGAACTGAACTCAGGACCTCAGAGACTGCAGCGCAGTGCTCTACCAACTGAGCCAAATCCCAGCCCTTGGTGTACAGTAGTCCATGTAAATTATTAAATGATACTGACATGATATTCCTTCTTTCAAGGGTTGAAAATCTACTCATCTTTTTTTATCTCCATTTATTAGTAAATGATGGTGGGACACAGAGTAATAAAGCATTGGCTTTTTGTATTATACATCCTTTACATCACTTCTGGCAACACTTTCATCAACCCACAAGGTTTATGGAGCCTTATGGCTAGTATGTAGTAAAACTCAAATGCATATTTGGGTTATATTCCCCTATTTTTCCAGTGTACTCATGAAGTTGCACTGTTTACATTGAAATCATCCTCTTGCCCTTCATCCTGCCACATTGACCCTCTTCCCCATTCCACCTTCCACAATCTTCACTTCCCTTTGCTAGTTCCCTCCCACCTTCTTTCTACTCTTTATATTGTCCCTTCTTTTCTAAGTTTAATTGGGCATTTTTATATGTCAATTTATGTATAGGATTTTTTCTTCCTTTAAATATGATTCAGCTCCCACATATGAGTGAGAATATATGGTATTTCTTTTTGAGCTTGTGTTCATTCACTTAAGATAATCTTCTCCAATTCCATCCATTTTGCAAATGACATTTTTTCATTTTTTAATTGCAGAGAAGTATTCCATGGTGTATATGTGCCACATTTTTTTTATCCATTCTTCTGTTGATGGGTACCTTGATTGATTCTATATCCTTGCTATTGTGAAAAGTGCTTCATTAAATATAGCGATGCAGGTGTTTCTGTTGTGTGATGATTTCCTTCCCTTTGGGTATATTCGCAGTGGTGGTATAGCTGGATCATATGACAGTTCTGTTTTTAGTTTTCTAAGGTCTCTCCGTATTGATTTCTGAAGTGGTTGAACCAATTTACAGTCCCAACAACAATGTAAGAGTATTCCTTTTTCTCCACAACCTCATCAACATTTGTTATTATTTGTTTTGTTGATCTTGGCTGTTTTTACTGGAGTTAGTTGGAATCTCAGAGTTGTTTTGATTTACACTTCCCTAACGGCTAGGGATATTGAGCATTTTTTCATGTGCTTCATAGCATTATGAACTTCTTCATGGGAGAGCTGTCTGTTCAGTTCCTTTGCCCATTTTTGTATTGGATTATTTGTTGTCTTGATATTTGCTTTCTTGAGTTCTTTGTAAATTCTAGAAATTAGTTGTCTTTCAGATGTGTAGAATGTGAAAATTTTCTCCTATTCAGGAGTCTCTTCCTTAACTCTTTGTTTCCTTTGCTGTACAGATGCTTTTTAATTTCATGTAATCCCATTTGTCAATTC
This sequence comes from Pedetes capensis, assembly GCA_007922755.1. Classification (NCBI taxonomy): domain Eukaryota; kingdom Metazoa; phylum Chordata; class Mammalia; order Rodentia; family Pedetidae; genus Pedetes; species Pedetes capensis. The sequence continues at coordinate 24,825 of VMDO01018546.1, forward strand.
TTGGTGCAATTTCCTGAATGATTGGAGTCTTATTAAGGAAATGCTTTCCTATGCCTATGTGTTGGAGTGTTTTTCCTAAATTTTCCTCTAGTAATTTTAAGATTTCTAGCTTTTATGTTAAGATCTTTTATCCATTTCAAATTAACTCCCATGCAGATTGAGAGGTGTGAATCTGTTTTCATTTTTCTACACATGGAAATCTAAGTTTCTTAGCATCATTTGTTGAAGAGACTACCTTTTCTCTAGTCTGCATACTTAACTCCTTTGTCAAAGATCAGGTGGCGATAGATGTGTTGGTGTATCTCTGAGTCCTCAATTCTGTTCCACTGGTTCAGATGTATTTTGTGCCAGTACTAAGCAGTTTTTGCTTCTATAGCCCTGTACTGTAGTTTGAAGTCAAGGATTGTCTTCCTGCCTGCACTACTTTTGCAGCTTAAGATTATTTTGGCTATCCATGGTCTTTTGTGTTTCCCTATGAATTTTTGGACTTTTTTTCTATTTCTGCAAAGCATGTCATGGGAATTTTAATGGGAATTGCTTTAAATCTGTAAGTTGTTTTTGGTCATATGCCCATTTTTACAATATTGATTCCCCAATCCATTAGCAGGGGAGGCCCTTCTACCTTCTATTATCCTCTGAAATTTCTTTCTTAAATGTTTTGAAGGTTTCCTTGTAGAGATCTCCAGGGGCTTTGGTTAGATTGATTCCTAAGTATGTAAGTTATTGGTGGGCAATTATGAAAGGAATTATTGCCTTAATTTCCTTCTCTTCCTGCTCACAGTGGGTGTAAATGAAGGCTACTGATTTTTGAGTGTTAATTGAGTATCCTGCCACTTTGCTGAAGGAGTTAATTAGGTCTAAAATTTTCTAGAGGAGGTTTTGGGGTCTTTTAGGTAAAAGATCATGTCATCCGCAAATAAGGATGATTTGATCTCTTCTTTGCCTATCTGTAACCCTTTTATTTCTCTCTCTTGTCTGATTGCTCTGGCTATGACTTTGATCACAACATTGAATAAGATGGGAGAGAGTGGGCATCCTTGTCTTGTCTGTGATTGTAGAGGAAATGGTTTCAATTTTTCTCCATTTAATATGATATTGATTGTAGGTTGGCCATAAATGGCCTTTATGATGTTGAGATATTTTCCTATTATGCCTATCTTCTCTAAAGTTTTTATCATGAAAGTGTATTACACTTGGTCAAAGACCTTCTCAGCATCAATCAAGATGATCATGTGGTTTCTATTTGCAAGTATCTTGATATGTTGAATTACATTGATGTGTTTTTGAATGTTGAACCAGACTTGCATCTATCAAATAAATATTACTTCATCATAATGTATAATCTTTTTTACATGTTGCTGAATTTGGTTGGCCAGGATTTTGTTGAAAACTTTTGCATCTAATGTTCATTAGGGAAATTGATCTATAGCTTTCTTTCTTAGATATATCCTTGCCCAGTTTAGGTATCAGGGTGGCTTCATAGAATGAGTTTGGGAGTGCCCTTTCCTTTTCTAGTTTTTGTAATAATTTGAGGAGGAAAGAAATTAGTTCTCCTTGAAGGTTTGGTAGAATTCTGCAGTGAACCTGTCTGGGGCTGGGCTCTTCTTTGTTGGGAGGTTTCTTATTACCTCCTCTCCTTCCACATATGTAATGGATCTGTTTAGACTGCTTATGTCCTGTGGGCTTAATTTTTGTAAATCATATATGGCCAAACTGCATCTTACATGTTTTGGACATGTAGTCAGGAGAGAACAATCCCTGGAGAAGGACATCATGTTTGGAAGAGTGGCAGGTCAACGCAAAAGAGGAAAACCCTCCACCAGATGGGTTGACACAGTGTCTGCAACAATGGGCTTAAACATAAATAAGATCGTTTGCCTGGCACAGAATCGGCAAGTGTTTCGATCTGCTGTACATAGGGTCGCTATGAGTCGGACTCGACTCGACAGCACCTAACAACAACAACAACAATATACTAATAAGTTTATCCATTAATTCTGTATTTTCATTTTTGGGGAATACAACTTCTTAATGTACTCCTTGAGGACTTTTGGGATTTCATGGTTATGATTCCTTTCTAATCTCTAAATTTTCAATTTTGGCCCTTTTATTTTTCTTTTTGTGAGACTGGCTAAGAGAGCATCTATATTATTAATCTTTTCAAAGAACCAGCTCTTAGTCTCATTAATTCTTTGAATTATTTGTTTAGATTCTAATTGGGATATCTCTGCTTGATCTTGATGATTTCTGTCAGAGTACTCATTTTGGGATTGGCTTGTTGTTGGCTTTTTAATGCCGTGAGACGTCATTAGGTTATTTACGTGGGACTTTCCTAACTGAAAGTGAGCACCTTATTGATGAAGGTGCTCACTGCTATGAACTTCCCTCTTAGAACTGCCTTTGCTCTATCCCATAAATTTTGGTAGGATGTGCTCTCATCTTCATTTGATTACAGGACATTTTTAATTTCTGCTTTAATTTCCTTTTTTATTTTTCATTCATCTGTTTTATTGTTCTTTAATGAGCATACAGCATGAGTTTTATTATGGGATAATCATACAATTAAATGGTATATTTTGCACTTGTTCTCTCCTTCATTATTCTCCATGTTGCTCCCACCCCCCTCTTACTAATTGCCTACCCCCTCTATCTACATTCCCTTTTACTTTTCAGATTTGCATATAAATATATTTTCTGCATATTAATGAGAACATGCCGTTTTTGTCTGAATCTGGCTTTTTTGCTTAAAATGATCTCCAGTTCCACCTATTTTCCTGTGAAAGATATGATTTCATTCTTATGACTGAATCATATTCCATTCTACATACATATCATATTTTAAAAATCCATTTATCTGTCGATAAACATCTAGGCTGATTCTCTACCTTTCAAATATGAACAGTGCTGCAAGAAACATGAAAGTCCAGGTGTCTCTATAATATGATGACTTGTATTATGTTGGGTATATGCCCAAGAGTGGTATAGCTGGATCATAGAGTTATTCTATTTTTAGTTTTCTGAGGAACCTCCATACTGATTTCCATAATGGTTGTATCAGTTTACAGACCCACCAGCAATGTATAATGTTTCCTGGCCATTCGGATTAAGTGAGATGGACTCTTATTGTACTTTTGATTTGCATATCCCTGATGTCTGAAGATCTTGGGTTTTTCTTTAAATTTATTTTTATCTTCCTTTATTAGTAAATGATGATGGGGTAGAGTAATACAGCATTGGCTTTTTCCATTGTGTATCCATTATATGACTTCTGGCAACACTTTCATCATCTCACAAGGTTTATGGAGCCTTATGGCTAATATGTAGTAAAATTCAAATGCATTATTCCCCTATTTTCCAATGTACTCTCAAAATTTTTTTAAAAAGTAAAATATGCATAACATAAAAGTTACCACCTTAACTATTTTTAATTGCATAGTTCAGTAGCATTAAGCACTTTCGTCATGTTCATTTACAACCTTTATCACCCTTTATTTCCATAACATTTTCATAATCCCAAGCTGAAACTCTTATATAGATGAAACAATAACTCCTCATTTCTCCTCCTCTCAGACCCTGGAAACTACTATTCTACATTTGTCTCCTTTATCTCCAGATACCTCATATAAGTTGAATCATGTAATATTTGGATTTGTGACAGGTTTAGTTCAGGTAGCAAAATGGTTTCAAAGTTCATTCATGTGAGAGTGCATCAGAATTGCCTTCGTTTTAAGGCTAAATGATATTCCTGTGTGTGTGTGTGTGTGTGTGTGTGTGTGTGTGTGTGTGTGTGTGTGTGTACATACCACATTTTGTTTAGCCATCTGTTTATGGACACTAAGATTGCTTCTACATGTTCCCATGAACATGTGCATATAAGTATCTTTTTGAGTCCTTGGTTTCAATAGTTTTGGGTATATATATCCAGAAGTCAAATTCCTGGATCATATAATAATTCTTTTTTTATGGGAAATTTTTAATGTACACATTAATGTGATTCATTCTGACATGATTTTCATTGTGACATTTCCATATATGCATTTTGTTGTACATTATTCATATAGGTTCCCCCTTACCCTCTTGTATGGTTCCTCCCCAACCCCCCCATCAAAAATTTCTCTAACATTTACTTGCTTTTTTAGGGTAATGTTTTTATATATCCTTGGGTTCCAGTTCTGTTTAAGATAGAAACTTTTTCTGCAGTGAACTTTTCTTTTTACCTTATCAGAACTATTACATCCATTTTCAAGACCATCTATAATACCATCCTTACCTTTTTTTTCTTTTATTATGATCTGACCTTTGTATAGGATATTTTCCTTCTTATAATTTCAATTCAGCTCCCACATATGAGTGAGAACATGTGGTGTTTCTCTTTCTGAGCTTGTGTTCATATACTTAAAATAATTTTCTCCAATTCCATCCATTTTGCTGTGAATGGCATTATTTCATTTTATTTTTATTGCTGAGTAGTATTCCATTGTGTATGTGTACCATAGTTTTTTGCATCCATTCCTCTGTTGAAGGGCACTTTGGTTGATTTCATATCCTTGCTATTGTGAAAAGTACTGCAGTGAACATGGAGATGCAGGTGTCTTGGTGGTATGATGACACATTTCCCTTTGGGTAAATTCCCAATAGTGTTATAGCTGGATCATATGGTAGATCGATTTTTAGTTTTTTAAGATACCTCCATATTGATTTCCATGGTGGTTGGACCAATGTACAGCTCCACCAACAATGTAAGAGTGTTTCCTTTTCTCCACAACTTTGCCAGCATTTTTTGTTATTTGTTTTACTGATCTTGGCCATTCTTACTGGTATAAGGTGAAATCTCAGAGTTGTTTTAATTTGTATTTCCCTAATGGCTAGGGATATTGAGCATTTTTTCATGTGTCTCATGGCTTTATGGAACTCTTCATTTTAGAACTGTCTACTCGGTTCCTTTGCCCATTTGTGTATTGGGTTATTTGTTTTCTTGGGAGCTTTTTCTTGAGTTCTTTATAAATTCTGGTAATTAGACCTTTGTCTGATATATAGATGTGAAGATTTTTTCCCATTCAGTGGGGGTTTCCTTGGCACTATTAATCATTTCTTTTGCTATACAGAAGCTCTTTAATTTCATGTAATCCCATTTATCTAGACTTGTTGCAATTTCTTGAGCAATTGGGGTCCTATTAAGGAAATACATTCCTATGCCTATATGGTGGAGTGTATTGCCTCTCTTGTCTTCTATAAGTTTTAAAGTTTCTGGTTTTATGTTGAGATCTTTTATCCATTTTGAGTTAACTCTTATGCATACTGAGAGATGTGGGTCAGTTTTCATTTTTCTGCTTGCGGATGACCACACTTCCCAGCACCATTTATTGAAAAGGCCATCCATTTTCCAGTTTACTTGCTTTACTCCTTTGTCGAAAATAAGGTGGTTATAGGTGTGTTGAAGTATTTCTGGGTCTTCTATTCTGTTCCAGATGTCTTCACTCCTGTTTTTGTGCCTGTACCAAGATGTTTTTGCGAACACTGCCCTATAGTATAGCTTGAAGTCAGGGATTGTGAGTCCACCTGCATTAGTTTTGCAACTTAAGAGTGTTTTGGCTATATGTGGTCTTTTGTGGATCCATATGAATTTTTGGATCATTTTTTCTATTTCTGTAAAGTCAGTCCATGGAATTTTAATGGGTATTGCATTAAATCTATAGATTGCTTTTGGTAGGATAGCCATTTTTACTGTATTAATTCTCCCTATCTAGGAGCAGGGAAGGTCTTTCCATTTGTCAGGGTCCTCTGCTATTTCTTTCTTTAATGTTTTGAAATTTTCCTTGTAGAGATCTGAAGGGTCTTTGGTTAGATTGATTCCAAGGTATTTGATTTTCTGGAGGGCTATCATGAAAGGTATTTTTTTCTGAAATTTCCTTCTCTTCCTGTTTGCAGTTGGTGTAAAGAAAAGCTATTGATATTTGTGTGTTGATTCTATAATTTGCCACTTTGCTGAAGGAGTTAATTAGTTCTAGAAGTTTTCTGGTTGAGGTTTTGGGGTCTTTCAGGTATAGGATCATATCATCTGCAAATAAGGATAATTTGACCTCTTCTTGCCAATCTGTATCCCTTTGATTTCTTTCTCTTGTCTGATTGCCCTGGCAAGGACTTCAATTACTATGTTAAATAGTAGAGAAGCACTAACAATAGTATTTTTCCCATTGTATGTAGGGTCCATATGTGAGTCAGACACCAGTTTGACAGCACCTAACAACAACACTTTCAGATAGCATTGTTGTTGTTAGGTGCCATCGAGTCGTGTCCAACTCATAGCGACCCTCACAGGGTTTTCAATGGTAGATTGTTTTGGGATTCCCTTGGGAGTGGATTGCCATGTCCTTCTCCCATTTTGTGGTGCTGGGAATTGAACTTGGGACCTCAGAGACTGCAGAGCAATGCTCTACCAACTGAGCTAAATCCCAGCCCTTCACATAGCATAAGAAAGCAATATTAATAATATCATTATATGTACAATTTAGAAAAGCTTCATCCACTATAATAAATATTAATAAGAAAAATTATAAATTCTATTTATCTTTCTGTAGTCTTCATAAAAGAGGATTTAAAATGAACAAATTTGGTAGGTGATATGCAAATCTGATGCCTGTTTTTTGGTAAATGAAGTATGACTCTTTTAATCATGTACAATCTATACTTGTTATAACAAGATTTCTTTAAAAATGTGAAAGATAAAGATTGGAAACAATAAATGTTACATTGTAAATTCATCAGAAATTAGTCCCCCAAAGCCAAATGAACCCAGACAGTCCATCATTGTTATCTGAGAACTCTTGGCTGGAGGAGGCAGCATCAGAGACTTTAGAATTGATGACTGCAGTATTTGCCAAACAGCCAGTTCTATTTGTGGAATGAAACATTTCAAAATGAGTCATACAAATTTTTATGACAATTCTGTTTTTGGTAAAGGAAGAAAAAATTTTGTGGCTTGTAGAAAAGTTCTGGACACCCTTGAGATACATACTAAATAACTGTTGAATCTATTCTCTGATTTTGTTGTCTATTGTATCTATTTTATTAATCCTTTCAGAGAACCAGCTCTTAGTCTTATTAATTTTTTGAAGTATGTGTTTGGATTCTAATTCAGATATTTCTCCCTTTATTTTTGTAATTTCCTTTTGGATGTTCCTTTTAGGATTGATTTGTTGTTGGATTTCTAGAGTCTTAAGATGTATCATTAGGTCATTTATTTGGCTCTTCTCTACCTTATTGATGAAGGCACTTAATGCTACAAACTTCCCTCTTAAAACTGCCTTTACTGTATCCCATGTTTTGGTAGGATGTGTTTTCATCATCATTTGATTGCAGGAATTTTTTAAATTCCATTTTTATTTCATCAACAACCCATTGATCATTCAGCAGTGTATTATTCAGTCTCCATGAGATTGTAAAGTTTCTGGAATCATTCTTGCTCTTGAGCTCCAATTTTATCCCATTATCATCTAATAAGGAACAGGGGATAATTTCTATGTTTTTATATTTGTTGTGGGAGTTCTTATGGACTAGCATATGATCTATCTTAGAAAATATTCCATGTTGAGCTGAGAAGAATGTGTATTCCTCATCATGTGGATGAAATATTCTGTATATATTTGTGAGATCCATCTAGTTTAGGGTGGAGATTAGATTAGATTAGATTTTTTGTTTGATGACCTGTCTCTTGACAAAAGTGGGGTATTGAAGTCTCCCATTATGATTGATTCTTGTCCAGTAAAGTTCTTTATGTCCCATAAAGTTTGTCTTATAAAGCTAGGTTCCCCAGTGTTTGGGGCATAAATATTTAGGATGGTTATTGGTTTCTGATCTAAAATGTAGTGTCCTTCTTTGTCTCTTCTAATTAGTTTTGGAATGAAATTTAATCTATCTGAAATTAGAATTGCAACACCGGCTTTTTTTTGTCCACCCCCCCCCGCTTGATATACAGTTTTCCTGTCCTTAACTCTCAGTTTATTACACTCTTTGTGAGTTAGATGAGTTTCTTGAATACCACATATTGATGGTTCATGTTTTTTCATCCAAGTAGCCAGTCTCTGTCTCTTAATTGGCGAGTTAAGACCATTTACATTAATAGTGATTATTGAGTAGTATTTATTGTTATATAACCAATCATTACCTGTTACTTGTTTATGAATCATGTTTGCTTTATTCCTTTCTTGAGTTGCACTCATTTCAGTTAACCAGTTCTTTGATTTCCTATATAGGGTTGTCTTATCTCTCCTGGATGTGGTAAATGATTTACAATCCTCTGCGGGGCTGGTTTGGTGGGTGCAAATCCTTTAAATGCCTCAATATAATTAAATGGCTTATACTCCTGTTGTATTTTCAAAGATAGTTTTGCTGGATATGTTAATCTTC
>VMDO01018547.1:0-17990 GCA_007922755.1 Pedetes capensis
AAAGGAGAATCTAGTGGAAGGATCCTGGGGCTTCTAGTATCAGACATAACTGGAATGAGGGACTTCAATGCCTCCAGGCCACTCCCTCTTTCTGCTCCTCCTCCTCCTCCTCTTCCTCCTCCTCCTCTTCCTCCTTCTCCTCCTCCTCCTTCTCCTCTTCCTCCTCCTCCTCCAGCTCCTTCTCCTCTACGTCTTTCTTTTTTCTATGTTATTCTTGCAATCCAGCTTTTACCCCAGAGAAGGGATCCATGGCTTCTGGTAGCTCTCCTGTCTAGTGGTTCATAGCTTCACTGAAGGCCTGTCTCTTCCTTCAATTCCAATTTTCAAACTCCTGGAGTAGAACTCTGATTGGCCTAACTTGGATCTCTTGCCTGGTCCTAGAGCAGTCAAGTGTGGCAGGTGGTGGGGAAGGGGTCATGTAGCCAACACAAAACCATGTGTACCATTTCCAGATACTGGGAAATTCCCTGGGGCCTGGAAGCTCCCATTTACACAGTTACTTCACCTCTCTGAGCCCGTTTTCTGAAAGGTAAAATGAGGCTAATAATATTGTACAACACCACAACGAGGTACACAGCTTTCACATTGTCATACTTCCATCTTGCCCTTAGATTTAGCTACTACTAGAGACTGAAAAATAGTGAGTGCTGTGGTTTATGCCTGTAATCCCAGTGATTTGGGAGGCAGAGCGAGGAGGATCATGAGTTGAAGGCCAAAGGCAGCTTGTGTAACTTAGTGAGACTCTGTCTCCATAAAAAATAAAAATGGGCTAAAGGTGTGAGGCCCTGGGTTCAACCTACAACTACTGCAAAAATAAATAAATAAATAAATAAATAAATAAGCAAATAAATAAATAAATAAAAAATAAAAGGGGCTGGGTGTGCAGCTTGGTTGTAAAGTGTTTGCCTAGCATGTGCAAGGCCCTAGGTTCAACTCCCCAGTACTGAAAAAAGAAAGAGACAGGTAGAGAGTTGGGGAGAGAGGGAGAGAGAGATATGGAACCTGAAAAACTTAGAAAGCTTTTTTTTTTTTTTTTTTTTGAGACAGGGTCTCACTAGGCTTATTTCGAACTCCTAGGATCAAACAATATTCTCTCCCACCCCCCAGCAACATGAGTGGTGGGACTACAGGCAGGTAAAACAACACTTAGCTAGAAAACTTTTAATTTAGTAATAAAAAGATATTTGGTTGCCGGGCATGGTGGTACACACCTGCCCGGTGGTATACACTTAGGAGGCTGATGCAAGAGGATCTTGATTTCGAGGTCAGAGGCAGCCCTGCACAGTTTAGCAAGATCCTGTCTCAATAAATAAATAAATAAATAAATAAATAAATAAATAAATAAGAGGGCTGGAGAGTGCAGCTCAGAGGTAGAACATTTGCTTAACATGTGCAAGGTCCTGGGTTCAAACTCCTAGTACTGCAAGAAACACACACACACACACACACACACACACGCACACACACACACACACACACACACACACTCCACCACCACCAAAATAGCATTAGCAAAACCCAATGAAACAAAACAAAACAAAAAATTTAAAATATGGGTAATAACTGGGCATCGTGGCACATGTCTGTGGTTCCTGCTACTTGGGAGACTGAGGCAGGAGGATAATCTGGGTCCAGGAGTTTAAGGCTGGCCTTGTCAACAGAGACCCACTCTCTTAAAAAATTAAAATTAAAAATGAAGACAATAATAGTAACTGCTCTGTACAAGTTTAGTTGTTGCTATTTTGTTTCTGTTTTTTTTTTAATATTTATTTATTTATTTATTTATTTATTTATTTATTTTTGTGGTACTGGATGTTGAACCCAGGGCCTTGTGCTTGCATGCTTTGCAAGTGCTGTACCACTGAACTGCACTCCTAGCCCATTTTTTTTTTTAGTTTTTGAGACAGGGTCTCGCTAAATTATGCAGACTGCCTCTGGTCTTGAACTTACTATCCTCCTGCCTCTGCCTCCCAAATCACTGGGATTACAGGTGTATGACCCCATGCCCAGCTCGGGGTTTTTTTTGTGTTTTTGTTTTTATTTTTGGTGGTGCTGAGAATTGAACCTAGGGACTTGAACATGGTAGACAAAATGAAAAGAGATTTGGTGACATGCAGTATCTGCTTTCACACACCAAAAGTATATAAGCCAGTTACTTTTATACCTAAGTTATTTCTAGGCAAGACCTGTATTTGGAAGTCAGTGTTTAACTAAGTAGTACTTTTAAAAAGGGTAAATTAAGCAGGGCTCACTGGTGCATGCCTGTAATCCCAGAGACTCAGGAGACAGAGGCAGGAGGATCACAGGTTCAAGACCACAGGCAGCCTGTACAATTTAGCAAGCCCTTGTCTCAATTAAAAATTAAAAATAAAATAATAATATTATTAATATTATTTTAATTTAATAATAACGTTAAAAATAAAAAACAGGGCTGGGGGTGCAGCTCAGGGGCAGAGCACTTGCAAAACACGCATAAGGCCCCAGGTTCAGCCCCCCAGTACCAAAACAAAAAATGGTAAATGAAAATGTTTGAATATTTTAAAAGGCACTTATCTGAAGACTTATTACAGAACTGACAAAAAAGTAAAAACACTAGTGTAGCCAAACAGGAACATAACTGAATGTGAAAATTTTCTGTTTTATGTAATCCAAGATTAAAACTAATATAGATGAAAGAAAATTTAAAATGTTTTAAAAAATAAATTAAGAATTTAAGACACGCGTGGTAGCAAATGCCTATAATCAATCCTAGCACTTGGGAGTCTAAGGCAGGAGAATCATGGGTGTGAAGCCAGCCTGGGCTACATAGTAAGACTCTGTCACAAAATAAGTTAAAAAAAATAAAATGCATAAGTAAAGTTAAACCAATATATTAAAATAGTTATTGTTGTGTGTGTGATTTATGATATCCAAGAGTATGTGCAATTAATAAATCTTTCTTTTATATTTACAGAAATGGCTGCATGATAACCAAAGACCATGTTTTCTCTTTCCTTCCTTCCTTCCCTTCCTTCCTTCCTTCCTTCCTTCCCTTCCCTTCCCTTCCCTTCCCTTCCCTTCCCTTTCCTTCCTTCCTTCCTCCCTCCCTCCCTCCCTCCCTCCCTCCCCCGCTCCTTCTTTCTCTCTCTCTCTCTCTCTCTCTCTCTCTCTCTCTCTCTCTTTCCTTTTCTTTCTTTTTTGTGGTACTTGGGGGTTGAACCTGGGGCCTTGTACATACTTTGCAAGCGCTCTACCACTGAGCTGCACCTCCAGCCCATTTTTTATTTTTTGTCTTGAGATAGGGTTTCTCTATGTTCCTCAGGCTGCCTCTGGCCTTGAACCTGCTGTCCTCCTGTTTCCACCTTGTTTTCCTATTTTTCTGAAGGAAGAAAAGTCTCCTTGTGAGCAGGAGTGATAGTAAATTGAATATTGTCTCCTAAGTGGTCAAGGGGACAACTTCTTGGTCCCAAACCCACTGGCATTTGCAGGTAACTGTGAATAACTAGCCCAGGCCATTGCAGTTAGGGGAAATACGGTTCTTTAAAAAAGTTGGAGGATATATACCAACCCTACTCAAATTTACTTCTGAAAAGCAGCCAAAATTGAGGCCCTGTTATTTGTGGTCTGGCTAAATGGCCCTGCCGCCTGTCTCTTCACTTCCCTATATTTTCCTGCAGTTTCCACTTAACTTCCAGAGTTGTGTTAATAATTGTATATAATGTGGTAATAATGTAGACATGTGCCTAAGTAGTTGTTCAATAAATACCAATTCGGTTTCTTTTTCCTATGACGCAAAACTCTGTTTTAAAAAAAAATCACAATGAACCAGGCACAGTGTGCGTGCCTATAGTTCCAACTACTTGGGAAGTTGAAGCAGAGGACTACTTGAACCCAAGAGTTCAAGGCCAACTGGGCAACATAGCAAGACCCTGTATCTTAAAAAAAAAAAAATGATAACAATAAAAATTTAAAAAATAAAAATAAAATAACTGGGTGTGGTGGTTTATGCCTGTAATCTTAGCACTTGGGAGGCTGAAACAGGAGGATTGTGAGTGTGAGGTCAGCCTGGCCTATATAGTGAGATCTTGTCTCAAAACAAACAAACGAACAACAACAACAACAAATTAAAAAATCATGAGCACATAAATAAGACTGGCTTACAGACTTTCCATGGTTTTTGTTTTGTTTTGTTTTGCTTGAGGCAGGATCTCACTATGTAGCACTGGCTGGCTTTGAACTCACAATCCTCCTGTCTCCTTCTCTAGAATGCTGGAATAAGTTGTTGCCACCACACTCAGCCCCAGACACGCCATTGTAAGAGCAGGTCACTTGGCTCAGATATTGGCTGCGGTACCTTTTGACTTGTTTAAAAACCGCCCCAGGATCTCACAGTGATCTTCAATTTGGCCTGAGCTTAACTTGAAATCTATCTCAGTGTTCTAAAGGTTTCTGGCCCATAAAGAATAAGGCAGGCTAGAGTATGTTTGAAAAATAGGGGCAAAGAGGGAGAAGAAAAACACAAAATACAAGATGTAGCTGTATGAATATATGGAAAAAAAGGAATACAAAACAGGGAAGAAAAAAATCAATGAGAGTATAACCCATGGTAGGGTACAATTCTCATTACATATTAATTAAAATTCCTACTTTTTTCTTCTTCTTTAGTTCATAGTGTTCTATAAAATAGGTAAGGTGATCAATGTATAAGCACAACTGATTTAATAGTTGCCTAATGGATTTATCAGATGACTTATTACTGTACCCCACTAACATTTATAAATTAAAAAAATCAGAGGTTATACTTGTGAAAGTGAACAAGAAAAATACAAACCACTGCACTGAAAAAAAGAAAAAATACACCCATCTAGTCCATGAAAATATATAAAATGCTTATATTATTTACCTCATATTATGCAGACACGTGGATATAATTATAGTGTATGATATGCCAAAGACTGAAAATAGTGGAACAGTTATCTAAATTATAGTTTAGAATTGCTCAAATCACCACCTTGTCCTAAGTTGTCAGCACTATAAAAAAGGTGGAAATATAGTTTATATCCTCTGAATGTACAGTCTGTATCATATGACAGGACATCTGTAACTAGCCACGTGGCTTTGGGCAAGCCATGGTATTTTCACTTTGAAAAACATTTGTGTGTATACCATATGCACGGCTTTGAGAGGCACTTCTAGAAGATGACTCAGACATGCCTCTAAAGACAAGGGCCAGCTGAGTAGGGACTTTCAGTAGAAGTAAATATAGAATCTGCAATGGTTCTAGATGCACAGGGCATATTTAGGATTAAGGACTAGCAAGTAGTCTGGTTTGCTCGGAGTGTATGGGACATGGAGAGAGTGCAGGAAGCTAAGGTTGTTTGAGATCTATTAATTGGATGTAGGGGTCATAAAGGAGGGGGGATATAGTCCATTTGGGACTGACTGTGTGCCTAGCATGTATGAGGCTCTGGATTTGATCTCCAGCACTGCAAAAAGAAAAAGCTGGAGCACCCAACAAGTAGCTGAAATGTGGGACTGAAGACTGGAGAATTGCTTGGGCTAGAGATAGAAATCTGGGAGTTGTGGGAAGTGATAAGTAAACCTGATTGGGTCTCTACTGATTAGGATGTAGATTCAGCTGATTAGGATGTAAGGAGGTAGGCTCACCACTCAAATAATGGTGGCTTAGATCACACAAGCATATATTTCCTTCTCATAATTCATGGGCAAGGGCTAGTATGATGGCCCTAGGAGGTCAGAGATATGGGCTTCTATCTTTTTGCCCCCTAAACCCCAGGGTCATGCTCCTACGGTCCATGGTGGCCCAACATTACCAAATGTGTACTTCTGCCAGTGGTTAGGAGAAAATACAAAAAAAGGTATGACCTGGCAATACTGTAGGACCAGAACCCTGGTCTTTAGCTAAACACATGGATGCCCACAATAAAGATTACATTTCTAGTCTCCGTTGAGTATAAGTGGCTAATAAGAGGGTGAGCAAAATATGTGAGCAACTGCTAGGTATATTCTACAAACTTGTCTGTCTGTCTGTCTGTTCTTTCTTTCTTTCTTTCTTTCTTTCTTTCTTTCTTCTTTTTTCTTTCTTCCTTTCTTTCTTTTGCAATGCTTGGAGTTGAACCCAGGGGCCACACACATGCTAGACAAGTGTCCTAACACTGAGTTGCAAGCCATTTTTTATTTTTTATTTTGAGACAAGGCCTTGCTAAGTTGTACAGGCTGCTTCTGGCATGGAATCTGTGATCTTCCTGTCTCAGCCTCTGAATTGCTGGGATTATAGGTATACTTCACAGCACCTGGATACAATATCCTTTTTTTTTTTTTTTTCCAGTACTGGATGTGTTGAGCCCAGGAACTCACACATGCTTTGCAAGTGCTTTATCACTGAGCTGGCCATTTTTTACTTTTTACTTTGAGACAGAATCTCACTAAATTACAGAGACTCCCTCTGGCCTTGAACTTGTGGTCCTCCTGCCTCAGACTCCTGAGTGACTGGGATTACAGATGTATGCTACTGCGCCTTACAAGACCCCATCTTAAAAAAAAATCAGTCTTAATGTCCAGGCTCAGACCAATAAACTTGAGTATTTCAGGGTGAGACTCAGTCATCAGTATTTGCAAATGATCCCCAAATTATTTCAATATGAAGCAAGATTTGAGAAACACTGGATTAGGTGACTGGTAAACTCTGAGAGGGAAGTTTCAGTAATTACTAGCACACAGTGAATTCTTAATCAGAATGTGTTGAATAGGCAAATACATAAGTGAATAACATCATAAAGCTGTAAGCAAGTAGTCAGGATTGAGGGGATAAATTGGAGGTGGGGTAGGGGAAGAGCTTTGAGTACATAGCTGAACTCTGGCTGGATCAGAAAATGTAAGGGGCAGTAGGTTGAAGGAGAAAAGAAAAGAGTTCTTATTTTTAGAATGGTGGGAAATTGAGGATGTTTGTTGGTAGAGGGTAAGGAATAAGGAGAGAGAAAAAGAGTAAGGACATGAGCAATAAGAGGAGTTGTCACTAGAGGAGGTGATATGACAAGAACTATTGGAGCAATGAGCCTTGAGGAAGATAAGGACACATTCCTAGAGCCAGGAGACTCAGGTGAAGATATGGACTAGTTCTGAGATGGAAATGAGAGCAGGGCTGGGTCTTGAATGGGCTCCATCTTCCCTGTAAGTAGGACTGAGGTCTTCTGAGAATGAGGATGGTGGAGTTCTGAACCTGAGGAGAGTTGAGAGTCTTGGGTCACACTGCATGGGGAACCATCATTAAGGAAAACTCAGCTAAAGTTTCAGGTTGTGACTCTGTACTGGTTAAGTCAGCATGACATTGGCACTTTCTCCAGCAATATTAGTAGTATGGTAAGAGAGAAACAGAGCAAGAAATGCCTCTTGGGGTTGGTAAAGCAGAGACAGTAGAAAAACAATGGGAGGGGCTGCAGCTCAGTGGTATAGCGTGCGCTTAGCCTGTGCAAGGCCCTGAGTTCAATCCCTAGTGCCAAAACGTAAACAAAATACCATACAGGGAAGAACTCTTTGGAATTTATGAGCAAATTTCAAGATGGCTAAGCATGATGAGCCTGCAGCCATAGCTCTGTGGCATCTGATCCCGATTCTGTCAGATCTCAGAAGCTAAGCAGGGTCGGGCCTGGTTAGTACTTGGATGGGAGACCGCCTGGGAACACCAGGTGCTTGGGAGAAGGACCCGGCAACCCACTCCCAAAAATCAATCCACCACTGAAAACCCTATGAACAGCAGAGAAGCACTGACAATAGTATTTTGCATGTTGTACGTAGGGTCACTATGAGTCGGATACCGACTTGATGGCACCTAACAACAAGCATGATGAGGGCTGGGATTTAGCTCAGTTGGTAGAGTGCTTGCTCTGCAGGCCCTGAGGCCCTGGCTTCAATTCCCAGTACCACAAAAATAGGAGAAGGACCTGGCTGCCTACTCCTAAAATAATCAGCCATTGAAAACCCTATGAGTAGCAGAGGAGTAGTGACATAGTGCCCGGCAGAGCATCAGGGAGTGTTTTGTTCTGTTGTACACAGGGTCACTATGAGTCAGACCTGACTCGATGGTGCCTAACAACAACAAGAAGCATGACCAGGAGGAAATACAAGTGAAATTAAGAGTGCTGATAGATTGAAGAGAAGAGGGTAGATGAAAGACTTAGGAGATTAAGAGGAGATTCAATGGTAGAGAAAAGAAGAAATTGGGTCAGAGAGAATTTCACAGATTGAGATCTGGGAGTAGCATCATTTCAAATAATGACAGAATAGAATGTGGATTTGATTATATTCTCCCTTAAATCCCCTTTGACTCTAAAAGGCTATGAGAAATATGAGTGGGTGACTATTGCATTTATATCTACATTTCCATATAGCTGAAAGTGTGACCCTAATCAACCCTTGTGACACATGAAGTCCTATGAGATCCAAGTCCTTGGGGATAAATTTGGATTATTTGGGGGACTTCTGTATGTGCTCAATGGAGAAGATGTTAGATCAGTATTGGACCTCTATGTTTTTCAAATTTTTTTTATATAAATTTGACTGACACCAAAATTCAGGAGTAGGCTGTGAGAGTTAAGGAAGATGAGAATCTTTCTGGGTCACAGAAAAGCAAATATATGACTAAGAAGAAAAAAAAGTCTTTGCTCCACATATATCCATGTGATAGAGGTTTACCCTCCCTTCTTTCTTTCCCATCAGTCAGCCAATTTGCAATTAAATACCCTGGAACAAATTACTTTGTTTGAAAGGCTAAACCACAGGTTGCTGTTTATGGGAAGGCTCAGATTCACACACTAATGTGAGGCTAAAAGGATGCTTGTTAGGGATTTGTGATCATTATTGGTCCAGGCAAGAAAACCTGGGCCCCTGAACTCTGCCTTTCTGCTGTGTTCTGAGAGCAGGAGCTTGGCCTCCTAATTGCCCCATATGCTGGTTTTATTTGATGGCTCAGCTGGGTGGAGTGAACTCTGGGAAGAGATGCATTCATTTTTAGTTACCTCACCAGATTGCTAATTTTCACTCTGGCAGCATAAATCACCATAATTACTGTAATCCCAAAACGGAGAGGCAGCAACTGGGCACGAGGGCAGCAGCTAGTGCTACTGCCAAAGCTATTCTACCTGAGAGTCAGCACCTGGGGAGTGCACGGCTGACTGCCAAGACACTCTTGGATCTGGGATGGAGGGAAGGCTTGGCAGCAACTCTCCTTTATCTAGGGGAAAATGGAGTTCTTGGAGGAGCAGCCTCTTCTGTGTTAGTGGCAGGAGCCTATTGTTTATGACATACCTTTGCTGGCTGGGGGTATAACACAGTGGTAGAGGGCCATGCATGGCCTGGGGTTTAGCTCAGTTGGTAGAGAGCTGCGCTGCAGTCTTTGAGGACCCGAGTTCAATTCCCAGCACTGCAAAAATGGGAGAAGGACCTGGCAATCCACTCCCAAGGCAATCCCAAAACAGCCATTGAAAACCCTCTGAGGGTCGCTATGAGTCGGATACCGACTCGACGGCACCTAACAACAACAACAACAACAACAACAAGAGGGCCATGTATACGCACTTAGCATGTGTGAGGCCATAGCTTCAATCCCCAGCACATACATACTTACATACATACATACATACATACGAATATACAAACATAAATCAAAAAGACCCTTGGGCCTGGGTTCTCTGGACAGCTGTTTGCATGTTTGGCTCATGGAATGTCAACAGAACTTCAATCTTCTTTTTGTCTCCCCTCTTCCCATGAACTCACTTCTTGGTGTGGCTTAGTTTTTGTGTCTCTCCTGAGGAAAGCCTTAGAAATTCCAAAAGAATTACCTCAAATGAAAAACAGAAGCTACAAAAATACCAAGTCCATAGGCATGGAAGATAAATTCATTGCTGTTGTTTTTAGGTGCTGCCAAATCAGTATCCGACTCATAGTGACCCTATGTACAACAGGCGAAACACTATTGTTAGTGCTTCTCTGCTATTCACAGGGTTTTCAATGGCTGACTGTTTTTTTCGGAGTGGGTTGCTGGGTCCTTCTTTCAAGTTTGCAGCACTTGGGGTTCCCAGGCGGTCTCCCACCCAAGTACTAACCAGGCCAGACCCTGTTTAGCTTCTGAGATTTGATGGGATCGGATGCCACAGTGGTATGGCTGCAGGCAGATATTAAAGAGAGGGGGGAAAAAAGCCCAGTATAATATGTCACTTTGTTGCCTATACTTGTAATATTGGCCAAAAGTTTAGATCAACAACAACAACAACACCCTCAACCTGA
Organism: Pedetes capensis; assembly: GCA_007922755.1. Classification (NCBI taxonomy): domain Eukaryota; kingdom Metazoa; phylum Chordata; class Mammalia; order Rodentia; family Pedetidae; genus Pedetes; species Pedetes capensis. The sequence goes on from VMDO01018547.1 coordinate 10,282, forward strand.
GCAAGTCGTGGACACCTGTAATCCTAGCACTCAGGAGGCTGAGGCAGGAGGATAGTGACATGAGTTCAATGTCAGTCTGGTCTATATGGGAATTCCAGGCCAGCCTGGGCTACCCAGGGAGGTGAGTCCCCGTCTCAAAAAACCAAAACCAAAATCAAAATCAAAACCAAAAGAAAACCAACCTAAACTAAGTGAAAGAAAAGCCAACAAGAACTTGAATCGGAATCATTTAAAAGATGAAAACTTGAGACTTGGGGGTATAGCTCAGTGATGAAGAGCTTGACTAGAGGCCCTGGGTTAGATCCCCAATATCACAAAAATAAAATAAGATAATTAAAAATACAAAATCTCAGAAATATGTGAAAATTCCTTGCCATTCCCATAGGAGTAGAAGGGGCAGAGTTGGGCAAATAATTATTTTCTTGACAAGGTTGACATCACAACGGTGTCTGGGTACCCTGACTCTGTTTTTGGTTTGGTTTGGTTTTGCCTGGCTAATTGGAAATATGACTAACAAAAAGAAAAGTCCTGCTGAGGAGGGATTTTTTTGCCTAATACTATAAAGCCTTGGAGGAATTACAGCGCAAAGCATCCATTACTACTTATGGCAGGTTGATGGCCTAAGAAGACAGGGACTTTTAGGTCAGGAATGTTTTGTGCAAAATTGAGGTTGCACTTGGCTACCGGAAGATAAGGTGAATAATGGATTGCAAGAGGATAAATTGCCCTGTGAGATGGCCCTGGCCTGGGTCTGCGCACTGCACCCCGTACCCCTCTCCCGCCCTAGCTGCTCTTAGATGACAGGGAACAGACCTCCTTTGTTTTTTTTGCCTTTCAATCACCTGCCCTCATGTTTAGGCAGCAGAGAGGCTTAAGTTATAAACACAGCTCTCCTACAGTGGGGCATTTAGAGTATTCTAGCTCTTTTTTGATGTTTCTCGCTATCAGGCCTCTCATAATCCTTTCCAGACTGTACTACAGTGCCTGGACACAAAGTGGATGTTCAATACAAATTTGATAAATAGGTTCCAATTTGGAGAAGAATTTGGGGGAGAAGTCAGATTGACAAATGAGGGGTTAGTTCACTTTCTACGAAGTCATATCTCTAGCAGTATGGACCTCAGATGAAAGGGCTCAAGTCATACTTGAAAGTGTCTTTAGGATAGTTCCCTGGCTCTCCAGATGGGTAAAGGCCATTTTTTTCTGAACTCTCCCTGAATTAAAGATAGTAGCTGAGCTGAGAGTAGTGGTGCATACATGTAATTCCAGCATTTAGGAGGCTGAGGCAGGAGGATTGTGAGTTTGAGGATTGCCTAGGCTATATAGTGAGATTCTGTCTTAAATAAGTAAATAAAAATAAAAAGAGAAAATACAATAACTGTTAGCTGGCAATCACACACTTCAAAGCAAATCATTCCGATTTTGCCTTCTAGAGCAGAGACATTTCCCTTAAGGTCCCAGTTTCACCACAAGTAGGAAAAAACCAGAGCTGTCTTGATTATAGCAATACTATTTTGTTTTGGCATCAGGAAGCCCTATAATCTTTCTCACCAATTTTCCTGAGGATGCCACTTTTCAGCTATACATACTGGTAGATTATTTCTACCCTGTCTCCATCCAGTCTAGGATTCAATACTTTCTTCTCTGCTTCCTACCTCCTCTTAACCTCTAGATTCTTACTCAAATGCCAGCAGCTGGGACTAATCTTTGGACACAGCAGAAACAATGTGAGAACTGGGAGTAGGGTTGAACATATATGTCAGTCTAAGAATGGGTATAGAAGCAATTCCTTTGGGGCTAGGGGTGCACTATGTATACTGATGGAGTATAAGCTTTTTGTTTAATTTGTGTGTGTGTGTGTGTGTGTGTGTGTGTGTGTGTGTGTGTGTATGTGTATGGTGCTGGCGATTGAACCCAGGCCTCAAGCATATTAGGCCAGTACTCTACCAATGAGGTTCATCCCTAGCCCTATCTGTCTGTCTGCCTATCTATCTATCTATCTACCTATCTAATATATAAAAATATATAATATATAATACATATATATTTTGGTGGATGTAAGTTAATTATGGAAACTAATTATGAATAACTACACTAAAAGGCTACATGGAGACCATCAAAGGGAAGCTATACAATAATATTGAGCAATTAATTTATCTGATATTATATTTAAAATATTATATATATGTATATATATGTAATCCTAAAACAATTAAAATACATTTGCCACTTCCTCCTCTTCGTTCTCCTTGTTTTATTTTTATTTTTATTTTTTATTTTAAGACAGGGTTCCACTATGTAGCCCAGGCTGGCTGGGAACTCACTATGTAGGTTAGGCTGGCCTTGAACTCATGATTCTCCTATGTCAGCCTCCCAAATGGTAGGATTATAGATATATGCCACCACACCCAGCTATACACTTTTTCTTGTTGTTGTTGTTTTTGTTGTTGTTGTACTGGGGATTGAACCCAGGGCTTTATGCATGCTACAGAATCACTCTACGACTGAGCTATACCTCCTAGCCGTATACAGTGATTTTTTTGAAAAAAAGTTTTTGGTGCTGGGAATTAAATCCAGTATCTTACACATAATAACCACATATTCTTTAACTGAATTACTTCCCCAGCCCTACATTCACTTTTTTTTTTTTTTTTTTTTTTTTTTTTTTTTTTTTTTTTTTGAGACTGGGTCTTATTGTATGGGCCAGGCTGGCCTCAAACTTGTGATTCTCTTACCTCAGCTTTCTGAGTGGTGAGATTACAGGTGTGCACCACCATGCCTGGTCCTACATTCATTTTTGAACTATATTTGGTTCCATCTCTCTTGTAGGGAGACAGAGTAGGATTCTACATGCATCTGTGTTTAGGCTGCAAAATTATCTGTATGAATATATTCATTTGTTTTACTTTTATTCAAAAAAAATTCTTTGCTGTTACAGGAAATATGTAGTATTGCCTAAAACTGCCACTTTTGAAAATGTGCAGTTAATGGCATATGAAAATAAGATTTAATAAATTTTGCTGTTAATATTTACTATTGAGACATTTGTTCAATTATTCCTAAACAATTCTAAAAGCTCTTACAGTAACTACTACTGCTGTTGCTGCCACATATTTTTTTTGTAGCCCTTTCCTGACAGAGCTTTTAAAGCAAAACAAACTCCATCTGTTCCCCCTTCCAGTTAAACACTGGAGTACAGCTGAATAAAAGTATGAATTTTTAAAGGTAAAGAGGCACAGAGAAATGAAGTCAAGTGGAATAAGCCCCTGAAATTCTAAGTCTAAGCCAGCAAGCTGAGCACACTGAATCAAGCGCAGAGTTGTCCTTTCCATTCATGGGGAAAAGGAAGAAGAGAAAAAGGAGGAGCAGGAAGAGCAGAAGTATAGTACTGATTTCTTAGGAATGTGGAAGCACAGAGCTCTCAGAGGCAGTGAGAACCACTGCCTTGGTTTTCCTCTGCCTGCCTGCAATTCTTTAGTCCATGGTAAGGTGCTGGAGAAGCAGAGTAACATAGCCAAAACAAAAACCAAAAGTGGCTAACTTCCTTCCTTTTGATTGACGGGAGGGCTGTTCACTTTGTGGTGCCTCTATTTCCTTATTTGTCACACAGAATACCGTGATGTGGGAAAATCCTCACCCCACCTTAGGGTTTTCAAAGGAAAAACGGGGCTTCAAGTAGAAGTTGGGAGATTTGAGCTTCTGATCTTAGGTTCACAGCACAGTTGATATTTGGGGGAACAAGTTCTGCGAAGACTGAGGCTATTGGCAACTAGAAAACTAAAGTTTGGGAAGTTTCACAAGAAAGGAGGCAAGTAAGTCTGTGGTGTCCCAGACTGAGGGGTTCTGTGCTTGACAGGCCAGTTTCACAGGGCCCCGTCTCAGCCTTGGGATATAACAGCAATTGCCAGTAGTATGGCTACTGTATGTCATGCTCCTTGAATAATTATTTCACTTAGTCCTCACCTAAGGTCACAGCCACGTTATCCCAGTTTACAGATGAGAAATCTAAGGCCTCAAAGAGGAACTTGTTCAATGTCACAGCTGGATAGTGGAAGCATGGGTTTCCCCACATGTAAAGGAGAGGAGTTAATAATAGAACCAGAATCCATCGCCTGCTGGTTTAAGTCTCGCTTGAAATCGGACACCCAAAGCCACGAAAAAAGAAAGCTTGGGAGTGTACCGATCCGAGGCTAGTTCAGCTTTTTCTAAAATTGAACTCCGGTGCCTTTTTCAAGGCCTTGAAAGCGCAGGCGCGGGGGTTTCCCGGGACCCTCCCGGCGCCCCTTGCGCAGGCCACAGATGCCCTCTGCCGATGTAGCGGGGAACGCGCTCAGAGTGAATCTTGCGGTGCCCGCGGGCGGGAGAGTCTTCTTGCCTATAGAGGGCGCCATTCGGCATGCAGAGTAACCCTCTCTTGTCCCTTCCGTAAGGACTTCCGGCCTGATCTCTATGATCCTTCCAGTTGCTAGTGAAGTTCCTGAAGTTTTCAATTTTCCGTAAACAAGACAAGTGCGCCGACCCGGAAGTGGAAGCTGTAGCTTTTAGCGCTGGCGGATTCGAAGGGAAGGTGTGGCCATGGCTGTGGCTGTGGCCACTGCTGGGGTCCTAATCGGCTCCGAGCCAGGCCCCGCGGAGGAACTCGCCAAACTCGAGTATCTGTCTTTAGTGTCGAAGGTTTGCACGGAGCTGGACAATCACTTGGGAATCAACGACAAGGATTTAGGTGAGTCGGAGGAGGTTCATATGGTCTCTGGGTTTGGAGTTAAAGGAGGCAGGAGAGAGTCTAGTTTGTGTCTGTCATAGAGACTTGGGCCCCGGGGACCTGCGGCTGTGGCCTCTGTCTGAGAGCTCTCCAGGCCGAGCTGTTAGCAACCATTTCTCAGAGCTGCTAATGAAGCCTGGGGCAGCCATCTCCTTGATTTTTTTTTTTCCCCCAGCTCTGAGTAATTAAACAGTTTTAACAACATCAGCCGCAGCTGCAGTGATGATGATGATAATTACGTATGGCATTTATTGGCTGCTTACCTGTTGTTAGGTGCTGTCGAGTCGGGCCTGACTCACAATGGCCCTATGTACAAGACAACGAAACACTCCCTGTCACTGTGCCATGCCCGGCGCTATGTCAGTGTTCTCTGCTCTTCTTAGGGTTCTCAATGGCAGATTGTTTCCGGATTGTTTCCGAGAGAGGGCTGCCAGGTCCTCCCATTTTTGCGGTGCATTTTTGCAGCACTCTACCAACTGAGGTAAAGCCCCAGTGGCTACTCACTAGATGCCATATTTTGTGGCCAGTTACTTTATTTATATTATCTTATTTGGAGCGATAGTAGTCAGCATGGTCAGCCTCTGTGCTTTTAACTATCTTCTTGGGGGGTGGGTGGTGCTAGGGTATTGAATCCAGCACTGAAATGATAGGGAAGCACTCTACCATTAAGCTACAAATTCAACCTTTAACTATGTAGTTGACCATTCCTGTGTTCTTTGTTGGTAGCTTGGTTGGGGTGGGTTTTTTTTGTTTTTTGTTTTTCTCCCTAGTACTCCAGGGTTGAACCTAGGACCTGATGTATGCTAGGCAAGTGCTCTACCACTGAGCTGCACCTTCAGCCTACCTTTTTTGAGAGCTTGTTTGGAGATTCTAGCGGTGGGATGCAACTACTCCTGTACCCTTGACCAAAGAACGGTCCTCCGTCTATTGGGGATTGTTATCCTCTTCCCAAGCACGCAGCTTCGGGAGGGACACACATGGAGCAGCGAGGGAGGAAGAGGACACCCACCTAGCCAGGTAGATCAGACGAATCAACCCTGGTGATTAATGCTGCAGCCAGATTGCCCTCACATTCCAGCCCATCTTTTTTTATTTTGATACAGAGTCTTGGCTAAGTTGTGCAGGCTGTCTTTGGCCTCAAACTCAAGATCTTCCTGCTTCAGCCTCCTGAGTAGCTAGGATTACAGGCATGGGACATGGTGTCTGGCTTTTGTTTTTGTTTTTAAGACAAGATCTCACTGTGCAGGCCAGGCTGACCTTGCACTTGTGATCCTTATGCCAGAGCCTTCCGTGTGCTGGAGTTACAGGCATGTGCCACCATACCTGGATTCGTGTTTTTGACTTTCTTTAAGACACCAGTCATTAGACATTTGGGGACAGACTACATCCAGGGAACTCAAGTTGAGAAAATAGAAAGGCCAAGGTACCAGAGCTAAGTGCGTAGGCAGGTGGAGTCCTTATGAAGATGGGAAGGGATGGATGGGAATCAAAAACATGTGTAAAAGGATTGCTTTTGATAGGTATAGGGGTGTTTCATCCATTGTAACAGGAAAGTACCATTGTAGATGGGGTGAGTTTAGAGATTGCTGGTAGGAAGACAGAGTGCCATCTGACTATTCTGTTTTCTAAATGAACATGTAATGAAGTCATCAAATGGAGGGATAGGTCATGCCATAAGAGAGGTCAGGGAGAACTGAAGATATAGTTCAGTGGTAGAGTGCATGAGGCCCTGGGTTCCATCCCCTAGCACCACCAAAAAAACAAAACAAAGCAAAATCAAACCAAAGAAGAGGGATTAGGGAGGTCAGATTTCTGACTTTGGATAAAATACTTAGTTTCGATGAAGCTGTTTTATTCATCTGTGAAGTGGGATGAAATATCTCACTAGGTCAGTATGTAGCACCTAAGGAAGTTGTCCTGCAGCCAGTATATTTTAAGTCACTTTTCTCCTGCTTTCCAGTCAAGATGTGCTTGTCTTTCATAAGTTGAACATCCCTAACCTGAAAATCTGAAATCTGAAACTTTTTGAGCACCAATATGTTGCTGGTGGTGTGAATATGTGGCTGCCTGCTTTGGGATAGATTTTTTAAGCATGGCGTACTAAGCACCATGTGACTTAATTTTCCCTAAAGAATTTGGTTGAAGTCAGATTGCCTGGGTTCTAATCCTGGTTCCACCAATCATTATTGGTTAGGATGGTATCTCAAACACCAGGACAACAGTAGCACTTAGGAGGATTGTTGTGAAGATATTGGGGATAACCCATGTAACACACTTAGCATAGATTTGACAGGTAGCAACGTTCAATAATTACTAACCATTGGCATTGTTATTAACTTGTTATTATGTGTTTTAAGTTATGCCGGTACAGTCTGGTAGCATTTCATTTGCATTTAATGTCATCAAAAAATAAAGGCAAATTCCAGCATGGAAATGATGTGGTCATATTTGCCATCCAGATCTTCCATGTTATTTATTTATTTATTTATTCATTCATTCATTCATTCATTTTTTAGGATTTGCATCCTAATGAAATCATTAAAAATTTCTCATGGAACTCACAGTGTAAAATTTATTATTTCAGTCTATGGTAGAATGCACTTCTTTCCTGAAAGTGTCTTTATTAATAAACAGCTCTAATATTAGAAGTTCCAAGAATTAGGCAGGTTTGTAGAGAGATTTGAGCGACAACTAAGTCTTTCATCCACTTTGAAATTGTACCATCCAACAATTACCAGGCTCTTAGGTATAGATTGGGTCCGACTTTCTAGACACTGTAGAAAGCATTTTATTATGTACCTCTATGAGCTCATGAGCTATTATTCAAATTTATGCACCCACCACTAAGGCCACAAATGAAGAAAGGGAAGACTTTTATCAGCTTCTGCAATCTGAAATAGATCAAACATGCACTCAGGACATACTGATAATCACTGGTGACTGGAAC
>VMDO01018547.1:18090-42007 GCA_007922755.1 Pedetes capensis
GTCAGACCAATGACCTTTTCATTGCAAATACATTTTTTCAACATCATAAACGGAGACTATACACATGGACTTCACCAGACGGAACATACAGGAATCAAATTGACTACATATGTGCAAAGAGACGATGGAAAAGCTCTGTACAAAATGTCAAAACAAGACCAGGTGCTGACTGTGGATCAGACCATCAACTTCTCATATGTAAGTTCAAACTGAAGCTGAAGAAAATTAGAACAAGTATACGAGAGCCATGGTATGACCTTGAGTATATCCCACCTGAGTTCAGAGACCACCTCAAAAATAGGTTTAATGCATTAGACACAAATGACAGGAGACCAGAAGAGTTGTGGCATGACATAAAAGATCATTCAAGAAGGAAGCAAAAAGTTCTTAAAAAGACAAGAAAAAAAGAAAAGACCAAATTACATGTCAAAAGAGACACTGGACCTTGCCCTTGAACATTGAGCTGCTAAAGCAAAAGGAAGGCATGAGGAAGTTAAGGAACTAAACAGAAGATTTCAGAAGGCAGCTCGAGAAGACAAAAACAAATATTATAATGACATGTGCAAAGAGCTGGAGGCAGAAAACCAAAAGGGAAGAACACGCTTCATGTTTCTCAAGCTTAAGGAAGTGAAGAAAAAATTCAAGCCTCGAGTGGCAGTAGTGAAAGATTCTACAGGGAAAATATTAAATGATGCAGGAAACATCAAAAGAAGATGGGAAGAATACACAGAGTCATTATACAAGAAAGAATTGGTAGATGACCAACCATTCCAAGAGGTTGCGTATGAAGAGGAACCAATGGTGTTGAAGGACGAAGTGGAAGCTGCCTTGAAAGAACTGGCGAAACACAAGGCTCCAGGAATTGATGGGATACCAATAGATATGTTTCAACAAACAGATGCAGCACCGGAGGTGTTAACATGTTTATGCCGACAGATTTGGAAAACAGCTACTTTGCCAACTGACTGGAAGAGATCCATATTTGTGCCTATTCCCAAAAAAGGGGATCCAACTGAATGTGCAAACTATTGGACAATATCATTAATATCACACACCAGCAAAATTCTACTAAAGATCATTCAGAAGCGACTGCAGCAGTATATAGACAGGGAATTACCGGAAAATCAAGCGGGATTCAGAAGAGGGCGGGGAACTAGGGACATCATTGCTGATGTCAGGTGGATATTAGCTGAAAGCAGAGAACATCAGAAAGATGTCTATGTTTTATTGACTATGCAAAAGCATTTGATTGTGTGGATCATAACAAATTATGGATAACACTTCGGAAAGTGGGAATACCAGAACACCTAATTGTGCTCATGAGAAATCAGTACATGAACCAGGAGGCAGTTGTTTGAATAGAACAAGGAAACACTGAGTGGTTTAAAGTTGAGAAAGGTGTGCGTCAGGGCTGTATACTTTCGCCCTATCTCTTCAATTTATACGCTGAGCAAATAATCCAAGAAGCTGGACTTTATGAGGAAGAATGTGGCATCAAGATTGGAGGAAGACTCATTAACAACCTGCGTTATGCAGATGACACCACTCTGCTTGCAGAAAGTGAAGAGGATTTAAAACACTGATGAAGATCAAAGATCATAGCCTTCAATATGGGTTACGACTAAACATCAACAAAACAAAAATCCTTATGACTGGGTCAGCACGCAACTTCACAATAAATGGAGAAAAGATTGAGGTTGTCCAGGATTTTGCTTTGCTTGGCTCTATAATCAACACCCATGGAAGCAGCAGTCAAGAAATCAAAAGACGCATTGCTCTAGGAAAAGCTGTAGCAAAAGATCTCTTTAGAGTATTGCAAAGCAAAGATGTCACATTGAAGACGAAGGTGCATCTGACTCATGCCATGGTATTTTCAGTGGCATCATATGGTTGTGAAAGCTGGACATTGAACAAGAGAGACAGAAAAAGAATTGATGCTTTTGAATTGTGGTGCTGGAGATGTCTATTGAATATACCATGGACTGCCAAAAGAACCAATAAATCTGTCCTAGAAGAAGTACAACCAGAGTGCTCCTTGGAAGCAAAAATGGCCAAACTGCGTCTTACATATTTTGGACATGTAGTCAGGAGAGAACAATCCCTGGAGAAGCACATCATGTTTGGGAGAGTGGCAGGTCAACGCAAAAGAGGAAAACCCTCCACCAGATGGATTGACACAGTGTCTGCAACAATAGGCTTAAACATAAATAAGATCGTTTGCCTGGCACAGAATCGGCAAGTGTTTCGATCTGGTGTACATAGGGTTTCTATGAGTTGGACTCGACTCGACGGCACCTAACAACAACAACAACATGAGCTCATGCTTTTGTACACTATCACTCCTAGAGTCTGTGTGGCAGTACATATTGGTAATAGTTTTGGGAGAAGAGGGTATGATTTGGTGCAAGTAGCTCTTCCTAGTTTAAATATATTCCAGGGCTTACTTGAACCATTTTGTAGTAATATCAGCTTTTTACATGTATGATCTCAGCCATCTAAACTTTTTTTTTTTTTTTTACTATGGGATCGAACCCAGGGCAATCTAGGCAAGTGCTGTACCTCTAAGCTGCACCCCCAGCCCCCTTTTAACTTTTTATTTTTTATTTTATTTTATTTTATTTTTATTTATTTATTTTTGTGTGTGGTACTGGGGGTTGAACCCAGGGCCTCGCGTTTGCATGCTCTGCAAGTGCTGGACCACTGAGCTGCACCCTCAGCCCACTTTTTTACTTTTTGAGACAGGGTCTCGCTAAATTACGCAGACTACCTCTGGTCTTGAACTTGCGATCCTCCTGGATCCTCCTGCCTCCGCCTCCCAAGCCTCCCAAGCCACTGGGGTTACAGGTGTGCGCCACCACGCCTGGCTTAACTTTTTATTTTGAGACAGGGTCTTGCTAAGTTGTTCAGCCTGCCTCTGGCATAGAACCTGTAATCTTCTTGTCTCAGCCTCCTGAGGAGCTGGGATTACAGTGCGCATCCTAGTGCCTGGCTATTTTTTTGAGATAAGTTCTCACTATGTAGCCCAGGTTGGCCTCAAACTCCTAGATTTTCTTTTTTTATCCTAGCAAGGTGGTGGTCTTTGGTTTTTATGACAGTTGGCTAATCTTGTTTTCAGCACACTTGAAACTAATTTTTTGCTTAAGCCTCCATTCTTAATTCTTTTTCATTTGCAGCTGAATTTGTGATTAGTCTTGCTGAGAAAAATACCACCTTTGATACTTTTAAGGCTTCTCTGGTGAAAAATGGTGCAGAATTTACGGTATGTATATCTGAAGACTTTTTGTTTTAATGGCACTATTGAACTTAAATTTTAATGGGATTTAATATAGCATTTAGGTGTAGGAAGGAGACAGTGTGTACATGCCAATTAATTACAGCCTTTGGATATAGGAAGGAGACAGTTTATACATACCAATTAAATAAGCCATTAAATGTGCAATGTTTTCATGACATGAAGGGGGGAGAGGGAACAGATTTCCTGTGACACCTTTCTAGGTATGGTAGGATTCCCATCATTAAGTCTTTGTGGATGTTTACATTCTTGTTCCATGAATCAGGAAATTAGAAACAAAAGTCTGGGTTTTGGAGGTAGTCTTAAATGATAGGAAATAAAATGGTGTAAGGGAACTGAATAACTTTTTCTCCAGAGGAGTACTAAATATCAGCTTCCTCTAAAGCTACTGTATGTCATGCTATATCAGCTTAACATTCTGTGCTTTGTTTGTTCCAGTTAGCTAAATTCAAGTTCATGACCACCCCTCCCAAAAGGGCATTCTTTCCCTTTTCTAAGTGTTTTTAATCACTAATCAAGGGATTGACAATTTTTGTTTTGTGTTTCTATTCAAAGGATTCTCTTATTAGTAACTTGCTACGTCTCATACAAACCATGCGACCTCCAGCAAAGCCCTCTACCAGCAAAGGTGAGCAGCGTTCCCAGCTGAACTTAGCCTCCAAAATGTTTTAGATTGTGAACATCCTATAAATTATGTTTTTTTTCTCTCAGCAGCTGGTAAGTAAGTAAATGTTCTAGTATAATTTTTCAGATGACTCAAGATAAAATTAAAATTGAAAGATGTAACTAAATAAGTACTGAGGCACCCTTCCCTCTACAAGTGCAGAGAGTTTTTTGAGGGTTTTACAGTTAAATGATGAATTAGAAAATTAAATGATGTTTATAGTAACTATGTGATTAATATGTAGCTACATGCCATGTTCTTTTTCTTAGTTTAATATAAGTCTAATGTTGAAGTGATTTTGTTAATCAGAAATAGTAAATGTATCTTTTTTTTTTTAACTCTTTCATGCTCTTTAATGAAATAAGATCCAGTTGTCAAACCCAAAACTGAAAAAGAAAAGCTGAAGGAACTCTTCCCAGTCCTTTGCCAGCCAGACAACCCTTCTGTTCGGGTATGGATAACAATTTTGAGAATGTCTACTATAAATGTGTGTCCTCCACTCATTTTCTTTGTCTCTTTAGTGATTTTATGAATTTTAACTTTGCCCTTTTTTGTAACATGGTTTTCAAAGTGAATTGTGTTGTTGCTCCCTAAGCTTCCACTGTATATAGAGTAGTGTTAAAAGAGTCCAGAGGATGATATTCTAGGGAACTGAACTTGGGAATTGTGGGAAGCAGTGATTAGGGATATGAAATAGGTATGAAATAACTTAAGGTTTTAGAACAGGTGCCTAGTTTGTGAAACTAGATTTTTTTTTTTTTTTTTTGCCTTATTACATGTCAAATAATTTTCAGGCTGTCTTAATTTTTAATTTCATTTTAGCAAGTATTTATTGCATATTTACTGTATACTAAGCACTGTTCTGAGGAGCAGGTACTTAAGAGTGAGCAGAACAGATGAGAGTTTCTGTCTTTTTGCAGATTATACCTCAGTTTGGGGGCAGAGAGCAGGAAATAAATATAGAAGTAGCCTAGTAGGAACGAGACAGACAATAAACAAATAAGTGTAGTTGTCCCTTGGTATCTGTAGGGGATTGATACCAGGACCCCCCTCAAATATTATAATCTGCATACATCCTCTCACATAACTTAAATCCTCTCTAGATTAAATAATACAATACAAATGCTATGTAAATATTTGTTACACTGTATTACTTAGGGAGAGATGTCAAGAAAACAAAAGCTAGATGTGGTGGTGCATACCTATAATCCCAGCACTATGGATGCAGAGATAGGAGGATATCGAGTTTCAGGCCAGCCTGGGCTACATACTGAATTCCAGGCCAGCCTGGGCTACAATAGCAAAACTTTGTCTCAAAAAATAAAAACAAAATAAATAAAAATTAAAAATTAAAAGAAAGATAAAAGTTCTGTTGAGATGACAGATGCAGTTGGTTGAATCCACAGATGCAGAATTTGTGGTTACAGAGGGCCAATAGTATATGTCATAGGTAGCAGTTAGAGGTATGGAAAATAATAAAGCACGGGAAAGCAGTGAATGGAGTGCAGGGGAAGGTTGCTTTTTCAAAATTTTAAATCTGACTTCTGGTTATAATCATGACTTACATGCTTGCATGAGAGTGTTGATTAATATCTAATTGTTTTCTATAGAATTGTATTAAGAACAAAAGGGATTTGGCACAGGTAGAAATGACTCTCAAGACCCTTTGCCCATTTCTTCTGCCTCTATCTTAAATCATGTTGAAAATCTCTTTCTTCTTCCTTCACTTAAGTGGTTAGTGTTGTCAGATTTGCAGATGTTCCTGAAGTACATACTGATTGTTTTTCTTCTTTCCCCCAAACATATTGATTCTTGAGTGGCTTTTCCCCCTCTCCTACCTAACTTTGCTGAACTCTGCCCTTGCAGACCATGCTGGATGAAGATGATGTGAAAGTTGCTGTGGATGTCTTAAAAGAACTGGAAGCTTTAATGCCCAGTGCAGCAGGCCAAGAGAAGCAAAGAGATGCTGAGCACCGGTTTGTCCCTAGTGTCTTGTCCTTTGGAAGTTTAAGATACTATCATAGTTGAATTTTCCAGGCCAGCCAAGCAAAATTTGGAGCAGGTCTATAGATCTGAACTGGCATGTACCATATTCTTGGATCTAAGAGTATTTATGAAGCAATTGCTGAGATGTTCAGAAGATTGAAATTGGGATTGAGAGAAGCTAAACATGTTTGTGACCTGATCCTTTATTGGCCTGCCTCGATGTCATAGTCATTGAAACTCTTAATTCAGTTCAGCACTTAGTGGGTGCCTACCATGTGCATGGCATTGTGCTGGGCGCATGGGGATGCAAAGATGAAATTGGGCTGATTTCTTTTTCAAACAGGTACTTGTTGATTTATTAGGGACAGGACAAAGAAGAAGAAGCGGAGTCGGAGCCGAGATCGAGACCATGACCGTGATCGTGACAGAGAGCGAGATAGAGAGCGAGACAGAAATAGAGACCACAAGCGGAGACACCGATCCCGCTCTCGATCACATTCCAGGACCCAGGAGAAGAATAAAGGCAAATCTAGATATCGGTCCAGGAGCAGGAGTCAGAGTCCCCTCAAAGACCGGAAAGAACGGGACAAGTACAGTGAGAGGAATCTGGACAGATGGCGGGATAAGCATGTTGACCGGCCTCCTCCCGAAGAGCCTGCCATCGGGGACATTTATAATGGCAAAGTTACTAGCATTATGCAGTTTGGATGCTTTGTGCAGCTGGAGGGACTAAGGTAATGGTTAGTACTCTTCTTTCACACCAGTGATGGTAGAATATCTTTTGCTACTGGGAGTTTTCACATTCTGAAAAGTTATGATTAAAGCTGGTTGTGTCACTTGAGTGTATTGGTGCATACCTGTAATCCTACCATATGGGGATCTGAGGCAGGATTGTGAGTTTGGGGCTACGTAGTGAGATCCAGGCAGGGCTTCACGGACCCTGTCTCTAAATTAAATAAATAAATAAAATGAAAGTGTTTTTTAAAAGTTATGATTAATGACAGTTAAATCAGCTATACCAGGTTCTTAGACATTGACTTTTTTGTTGTTTTTCATGGTCATGGGGATTGAACTCAGTGTCTTGAGCGTGCTTGGCAAGTGCTCTGCCTCCGACCCCTACCCCAAGCTCTTGACTTTTCTTTTTGAAATGTCTCAGAGTCATTTATTCCTTCTTCTGCCTTCAGGAAATCTGCTCTTTGCCAATTGGGGCAGTTGAGAATTTGTGCCTCTTTTCCCCCCTAGCCAGTATCTTTTCTCTGGGAGTATAGTAAATGCCAATACTATTTTATTATTTGACCACTTTCTTAAAGTCATATGCTTTTGTCCAGTTCCAATAAGGGTAGAAACTGGTAGGGGAGAAGGCATTTCTATATATGCTTCACATATGTTTGATTCTCCCTCAGGAAGCGGTGGGAGGGTCTGGTGCACATCTCTGAGCTCCGACGGGAAGGACGCGTGGCCAATGTGGCTGATGTAGTGAGCAAAGGCCAGAGGGTCAAGGTCAAAGTGCTGTCCTTCACTGGGACCAAGACCAGCCTGAGCATGAAGGTAGGTGAGATATCCAGCATGTTTCCACATGTGATGGCCAATGGAGTATCAGAAGACAGCAGGCAAGTTAGCTCCCTTGTTTTTATGCCTTAGGATGTGGATCAAGAGACAGGAGAAGATCTAAACCCAAATCGACGACGGAATCTGGTTGGAGAGACCAATGAGGAGACCTCAATGCGGAATCCAGATAGACCCACTCACCTGTCTCTTGTCAGTGCCCCTGAAGTAGAGGATGACTCACTGGAGCGCAAGCGCCTTACCCGCATCTCTGACCCGGAGAAATGGGAGATCAAACAGGTTGGGGCTGTTAACTTTCATGATCACGGAGTCATTTATTGTGATGGTTAGGAGTATGGGCCCTAGACATCATGGTCTGGGGTGACTTCTGGCTACTTACTAGTTTTGTGGTCCTCAACCATCCCTTTGTGCCTCAGTGCCCTCATCTGTCAAAAAGGGCCAGTGGTGGTGATGTGGGGATTAAACAAGTGAATAAAGTTGAAGCTTTTAGATTAGTATCTGACACAGGTTTTTGTTATCATTTTCATCATTCTTTACTGAACATTAGAACCATGGTGTGTCAAGCACTATTTAGTGCTATGACTACAAAGACAAATATTTCATGATTCCAGCTCTTAAGGAACCCAGAGTCCAGTGGAGGAGACAGAGCTAAACAAATAATTGTGAAGGATTACATAGCATATAATAAATGTACAGATGTTGTTAGGTGCTGTTGAGTCAGATCCGACTCATAACAACCCTATGTACAGAACAAAACACTCCCCGATTCTGTGCCAGGTACACGATCTTATTTATGTTTAAGCCCATTGTTGCAGATATGGTGTCAATCCATCTAGTGGAGGGTTTTCCTTTTTTTCACTGACCTGCCACTCTCCCAAACATTATGTCCTTCTTTAGGGATTGGTCCCTCCTGACTACATGTCCAAAATAAGTAAGATGCAGTCTAGCCATCCTTACTTTCAAGGAGCACTCTAGTTGCACTCTGGTGCTATGGAAATGAGGGAAGGCATAGGTAATTTTTCCTAGGGATGACACCTGTGAACTCAGGTTTTTAGCACTTTATCTTGGAGCTCCCTAGGGATAGATATATGACAGTTGAGGCTCTGATATCATGGATCACAGGAGAAGAAAACCTTGGTTTCTTGCATGAAACCTCTATAATTTACTCCTAGAAAAAAGTTTTGCGCCTAGCAAGTTACAAATGCTGCCTTCTGTCTTTTGGTTAGATGATTGCTGCCAATGTCCTTTCCAAAGAAGAGTTTCCAGACTTTGATGAAGAGACTGGCATTCTTCCTAAGGTGGATGATGAAGAAGGTAACCTGCCCCTTAGACTGAGCAGGATAAGGATTGGGAGGGTAGTTGGCAATTTGAGTCATTGGACTGGGCTTTTTGTTTGTAGTCTAACCCAGTGGCTATTAATCATTTGTTCCTCCAGTCTTATCACTCATTATTTGTCTGAGAAGCGTGTATATATTATTATACTTGTTGCTTATAATAGGTTTCAGGATATAAAAAATTATAATTCCACTTTGGGGATTAAATTTGATTTCCTAATCATAGTTATTATTCTAAAAAGGCTGGCTCTACCTAGGTTATTCTAAGTTGCTTTACAAACAGCTGTTAACTCAGCTTATTAGTGATTTTTAAAACTGAATTAAATTAAAATAATAGAACATACATAATTTGTGTAACAATCATAAGTGAACACCTGTGTAACAACCACCCAGCTTAAGAAGTAGAACTTTCCCAGCTCTCTGAAGCCTCTAGCTGCCCCATTCTGATTAAATCTTCCTTTTTCCTCCTAGGGGTGACCAGTAACCACCATTCTAAATTTTGTACTAGTCATTCATTTGCTTTTATTTATAGAGTTTTATCATCTGCATATCTACCCCTAAATGTTGTTAACATAGTTCTATTAAGTCTGTGGCTTTTTTGGAGGGGGGAGGTGAAGGGGTAGTTTGAGGCAAGATCTCATTTTGTAGCCCAGGCTGGTCTTGAACTTGTAGTTGTCTTGCCTCAGCTTTCCAAGTGCCTGGCTTAGTCTGGTTTTGAGCTTAACTCATTTTGCTTTCTTTTTTACTCATCGTCATCCTTTTACTATTTATCTATGTTGATATTTATAATCATAGTTCTTTTTGGTGTTTTTCTTTTTTTTTACATTTTTAAAAATATTTTTCAGTGCTGGGGATCAAATCCAGGGCCTCACGTATACTAGGCAAGCTCTCCACTATTGGGCTATATCCCTAGCCCTGTGGTTGTATTTTATTCATTTTTATTGCCCTGGAGCATTTTGTATATAAATTTACTATAATTTATCCATTTTACTTTTTACTCAAACTCAGGATCCCCATGCCTCAGCCTCTTGAGTGCTGAGATTATAGGCATGTGTCACCACACCTAGGTTTTTTGTTTTACTTTTGGTAGATATATGAGTTGTTTCTGTTTTTATCTTAATTTTTTTTTTTTTGGCAGTGTTGGGGGTTAAATCCAGGGCCTCGTGCTTACATGCTTTGCAAGTGCTGCACCACTGAGCTGCACCCTCAGCCCATCTTTTTTACTTTTTTTTTTTTTTTTGAGACAGGGTCTTGTTAAATTGCACAGACTACCTCTGGTCTCAAACTTGTGATCCTCCTGCCTCTGCCTCCTGAGTCGCTGGGATTACAGGGGTGCGCCACTGCGCCTAGTTTATTTTGTTAATCTTTATGAATAAGACTATTATGAAGTTCCTGTATTTGTCTCTTAGTGCATATGTGCAAGACTTTGTTTCTGAATACATAGAAAACTTACTGGGTAGTAGGAAATGCGTATGTTCAACTTTACTAGGCAATTCCAAACTGTTTTCTAAAGCTTTTATAACAGTTTATACTTTGACCCATAAATGTGAGTTATTATTGTTCTACATCCTTGCCAATATTTATATCATATAGTTTTCTTAACTAGTTAAAAGAAATTATTTTTTAGCCAGATATATTGTATATGCCTGTTAATCCCAGCTAGCTGGGAGGCTGTGGCAGGAGGATCATGAGTTCAAGGCCAGAGGCAGCCTGTGCAATTTAGAAAGACCCTGTTTCAAATTTTAAAATTTTTTCTTGCCAGTCTATTATGTGTTAAGAATTATTCCATAATGAAATTGGTGGCAGATACCTTAATACCATTTAGAATGTAAGAAGAGTATTTTCCCACAAGCTTAGCTTCTTTTGAAAGCAGCTTTGATCAGTTCTTGGGCTGGAACACAAATGCCCTAAAAATGGCTGAGGGGCCTAGCAAGGGAGGAGCAGTCACGTGTATTAGAGTTTTACTTGCATTGCTATCCTTTTGACTCAGGAAGCTACTTTTGATAAAGATTGTTGGTGTTCTTAGAAATTATTTATTTTGGCAAAAATGATTGGTCAATTCCTCTCATATGTTTAAGGCTAATTTTTCCTTTTTGTGGACTTTTAGATGAGGACCTTGAGATTGAGCTAGTTGAGGAAGAGCCTCCATTCCTGAGAGGGCACACCAAGCAAAGTATGGACATGAGCCCTATTAAAATTGTTAAGGTAAAAAATATTGGGACTTTAACATGGAAATACCCAGGTTCTCTCTCTTTTTTTCTTTTGTGGTTAGTGTTTCTGTTCTTTTTTAATCTAGAATAATCTTTGTACTTTTCTTAATATTACTTTTGTGAAGAGATTACATCAGATATCTTTCAGTGTCCTGCTCTCTGAATTTTCCAGATTATTTTTCCAGTCTTTGAATTTGTTCCTCATACCCCTGCATTTCCTGGTAATAGGAAGTCCATTGGCTGAATCAGATTCAGGTCACATTTTTGGTAGTCTTAGGTGGTGGATGATGCTATATGTCATACTGTATGCTATCAGAAGACATGTCAGGTTGCCCCATGATTTCAGAGGGTTCAGTCCATGGTCATTTGTCCTTATGTCCTTGAGGCAGAACATCCTGGCAGTGGGAGCACATGGAGGAGGAAGGGAGTCTGATTTATTTTCTTTTTTTTGTTTTTGTTTTTGTTTTTGTTTTTTGGTACTTGGGGGTTGAGTCCAGGGCCTCACACATACTTTGAAAGTGCCCTAGCACTGGGCTGCACCTCCAGCCCATTTTTTATTTTATTTTGAGTGAGGGTCTTGCTAAGTTATGAGGGCTGCCTCTGGCTTCAAACTTGGGATATTCCTACCTCAGCTTCCCCAGTCCCTGGAGTGACTTCTTTTCTTAGAGTAACAGGTCAAGTTATTAGATCTGTGTAAGCAGAACTCAGGCCATCTAACCATTAGAATCTAGAATATTTTTGTTTTAAATGAAGATTGCTTAGCTTTGCCACTTTTGCCTGTTTGTTTTTTGTTGGCTTTCATGCAGTATATTTCGCAGGGAAGCAGAGGTAAAGAGAGTGCTTGATTTACTACCATTGCTTTGTCCATATCCCTTAGGGCTTGGATCATTATCTTGCAGATTAAAGGCACTTTTCAGGTGTGGTGTACACCTGTAATCCCAGTGATTTGGGAAGTGGAGGCAAGAGGATTACAAGTTCAAGGCCAGAGGCAACCTATATAACTTAGACCCTGTCTGAAAATAAAAAGTAAAAAAGGGGTTAGGGGTGCAGCTCAGTGGTAAAGTGCTCACAAAACGTGTGAGGGCCTGGGGGGAAAATAAGGCAGTTTTCAAGGGTTCACTGACCAGTCACAACTGGCCCCCATAAAAAGCTATAGTGCAGGGTATTGTGGAGGGCAGAGCTGTGAGGAGAATATTAAGCAGAATTCATAGAACAGTTATAAACTTTTAGGTAAGGAAAAGAGTATCTTAAAGGTTTGCCAGCCCATCCACCCATATAGTTCTCATTATCTACTTCTATAATCCTTCTGCACTGTTCTTCCCACGTAGTTATTTTATAGCTGCTTGACAGTGTTAGTGACAGGGAATTCACCAGCCTTTAAGGAAACATGTTCCATCTCTAGATGGATCCAATCATTAGTTCTTCACATGGAGCTGAAATCTGTCTCACTGAGGTGTCCACAATGGTCTTAATTTTAGTTCTTAGTGTAATATAGAGGAATTCTTTTCCTATGCCTTTCTTATATCCTTCATACATTTAAAAGGTAGTATCATCCTTTTAACTCTCTTGGGATTTCTCATTTTCAAGCTAAAAATCCCTATTCCTTCAGTGATTTTTAATTTTATCTGTGTATGTCACTCTTCATCCATTTCTTTTATGTAGTCTGGTACATTGATATGAACTTTATTGTATCTGTGGTCTCATGTTTTGGATTACAGTGGTTTAGTAATCTGCCTTTTATTTCCTGGGCACTTAGTGCATGCCGTTTTTTCCTTTGTTGTTCTAGAACCCAGATGGCTCCCTCTCCCAAGCAGCCATGATGCAGAGCGCCTTGGCCAAGGAAAGGCGGGAACTCAAGCAGGCCCAGCGGGAAGCCGAGATGGATTCTATACCCATGGGTCTCAACAAACATTGGGTTGATCCTTTGCCTGATGGTAGGATCCTTGGAGGAATGTGGACCTTTTTAAGTAATCTGAGCCTTCAGATGGGACACTGCCAGCACCCATGGAAAATTTAGCCTCAGTTTTCCTTTTTCTTAGATTGTATTTGTTTGTTTGTGGGTTTTTTCTTTTTCTTTTTCTTTATATTTCTTTTTTTTGTATGTGTGTGTGGTACTGGGGATTGATCCCGGGGCCTCACGCCTACATGCTTTGCAAGTGCTGGACCACTGAGCTGCACCCCCAGCCCTTTTATTTTTTTTCCCTTACTTCCTGAGACAGGGTCTCGCTAAGTTACATAGACTTCCTCTAGTCTCGAACTTGCAATCCTCCTGGCTCCGCCTCCCAAGCCGCTGGGATTACAGACGTGCGCCACCACGCCCAGCTATATTTCTTTTTTTTTTTTTTTTAACAGAGTTTCACTGTGTAGCCCAGGCTGGTCTCAAACTTGGGATCCTCCTACCTCAGCCTCCCCAAGGGCTGGGAATATAGGCATACACCACCATACCCAGCGTGTTTTGTTTTTTAAACGATGTTTAAAATAGATGTCGTAGTAACCTTGGTCCATTCATTAGAGTAGCTCAGTTTTTCTTCTACGTAACTTTAAAATTTTTACTCTAGTACATACCTGTAATCCCAGGACTTGGGGAGCTGAGGCAGGAAGATCAGTTTGGGGATGGCCTGGTCTTCATAACTAGTTCCAGGCCAGCCTGGGCTACTTATTGAGACCCTGTTATATGGTGTTATACAAAGAATCTAAGTAGTGTAATTAACTATGGAGAGGTCCACTTCCCTGGGGAAATTAAGACATGAAGGATAAAGAAGATTTAATCCACCAAAAGGGATTAGGGAGTATGTTGGAGGCAAAGGAATAGCCTGTGCTGGGCTTTAGGGTGGAAAATCTTGTATGGATGGAATATTAGTGAGCAATGGAGGGTATGGTAGAGGATGAAGTAGGATCAACAGGCCAGGGCTTTGTAGACAGCATTAGAAATCTGGGTTCAATCCTAAGTGCACTGGGAAATGCTGAAAGTGTTTAACATGAAAATATTCTAAACGGGAATGGCACAATCAAGGTTTCATTTCCAAAGGCTTATTTGAGGTACCCTGCAGAATGATTCAATGGGGCAAGAATGGACATGTAAGTGAATCAGGAGGCTTTTATGATGGTGAAAGTAGAGAAGGTGGCTTCAACACAGAGGTAGCAGAGGAGAGGGATGGACTTGAGAAATGTGATTTGTTGAATGTGAGGGGACAGAAAAAGTGGGAGTGGCCAAAGTGGAAGTGACCAGAAACTTCCAGATTTCTGGTATGAGCAACAGAAGGATGGTACCTCTGAGATAGGAAGGGCTGGAGGGAAAACAGGTAAATTCTGCTCTGGACTTGTATCTTAGGTAATGAGAGGACATAGTTGACATATCAGGTGTGCAATGGAGTTTAAGAACTCAGAAGAAGCCAGGTAGGGTGGTGCATGTCTGTAATCCCTGTGACTTGGGAGGTGAAGGCAGGAAGATTGCAAGTTCAAGGCCAGAGGTAGCCTGCATTACTTAGTGAGACCCTGTCTCAAAATAAAAAATAAAAAAGGAGCTGGGGGTGCAGCTCAGTGGTAGAGTGCTTATATTTATGTGCAGGACCCTGGGTTTATCTCCCCAGTACTGGAAAAAATAAAAAGCTTAGAAGAGAGATCTGGGCTGGAAGCAGAATTTTGGGAATTGTGTCAGTTTGGTTATCAGTTTGGCTGCATGTAATAGTCAAAATACTAGATGAACTAGAAATAACTCATTCATTGTTTAAAAAAATAATTTTCCTTCCCCCTCTTTAGTGAAAGGCTCTCCATGGCTTTCCTTTGACCTCTTCTAAAGCTTATTTGATTAGGAGACTGAAGTGTACTTTTTTTTTTTTTTTTTTTTTTTTTTTTTTTTTTTTTTTTAATTTCAGCACTTGGGGTTGAACACAGGGCCTTGTGATTGCATGCTTTGCAAGTGCTGTACCACTGAGCTACACCTCCAGCCCATTTTTTTACGTTTATGAGACAGGGTCTTGCTAAATTATGCAGGCTGCCTCTGGTCTTGAACTTGTGATCCTCCTGCCTCTGCCTCCTGAGTCTCTGGGATTACAGGCATGCACCCCTGTGCCTGGCTCTGAAGTGTATTTTTATGACTGACTTTTGCCATCAAATTTGTAATATATTTACATATTCTAGAGAGCCACTAAAATTCTTTTCATTCTTTTGCTCCTCACTCATGCCACAAGTTCCAGGGTTAACACTGAAAGCATTAAGCCAAATTAAAGAAGCCAGACACAAAATACCACATATTCTATTAAATGTCAAGAATGAGTTAATACGTAGAGATAGAAAATAGACTAGTAGTTGCTAGGGGAAAGGAAATGGGAAAAGAAGTTTCTGTTTTGTTTTGTTGAGGTGCTGGGGATCAAACTGAGGGCCTTATGCATGCTAAACAAGTGCTCTACTATTGAGCTACATCCCCAGTCCAAGAGGTTTCTTTTTAGGGTGGTGAAAATGTTCTAAAATTAGGTAGTGGTGGTGGTTGCACAACTTTGTGAATATACAGCAGACCATTGAGTAGGACACTTGAGAAGGGTGACATGTATGTGAATTACATCTCAATAAAGCAGTTGTTATAAAAAGAAAATCCAGGATCGAGTGATCAGGTCTTTGCTTCTGTCAGGTAACCTTCCTTTTTTCTGTTAGGGGCATCACAAGTATGTAGCACCACTGGTTAGGGTCTGTTTTCCTGTTCTGCCCCCACTCTGTCTTCCATATTGTTTTCTTCACATTAATTTGTGTTTCTTATTCCCCTGAATATTATGAAGTAGCTTAGGACAGTACTCAGTTATCTATTTTTTTTTCCAGCGGAAGGCAGGCAAATCGCTGCCAACATGAGGGGGATTGGGATGATGCCCAATGACATTCCCGAGTGGAAGAAGCATGCCTTTGGGGGCAACAAAGCTTCTTATGGAAAAAAGACCCAGATGTCAATTCTTGAGCAGAGAGAGAGCCTGCCCATCTACAAACTGAAGGAGCAGCTGGTCCAGGTGGGAAGCCTGATGATCTGGGGAGATTGGGGAGGGGAACATAAGAGTGTTTTCTAAGATGGATGACATTTTAAAATTGAAAGTAGCTTGGCAGGTGGGTTCATATTTGAAGTGGCTTTTCCAAAAGTGATAAGAAAAAGAAAACAGTTTCAATTCCTTTATAAAGAAATGTATCTGCCGGCCGCAGTGGCACACGCCTGTAATCCCAGCAATTTGGGAGGCTGAGGCAGGAGGATCACAAGTTCAAGACCAGAGGCAGTCTGCATAATTTAGTGAGACCTCAAAAAAAAAAAAGTGAAAAAATGGGCTGAGGGTGCAGCTCGATGGTCCAGCACTTGCAAGAAACGTATCTTAGTCTATACTTTTTTTCTCTATGAGGAAATAAATCTATTTGAATTGGGGACTATGGAGCAATTCTGGGTGGGCAGAGTATTGTGTTGCATGGGCCAGTAGCTTGGGTCAGAATTAAAAATGGGGATACTCAGCCCAGAACCCATATAGGCAAGGACTTTGCTTCAGCTACTTATTTCCATCCTCTGGAGTTCTACTTCTGAGACCATCAGAACTTCCTTGAGGTAACCAAGTTTACTAGCTTTCAATGATTCCTTTCAACAATGTCTTATACAAATATGTGTGTATCTGCATGCATATTTTATGTATACAGTGTATGTTTATAGATGATGGCGTACTATATATACTGCTGTCCATTTTGGTTTTTCCACTTACTAATGACCTCAGAGACTTTCTTTTTTTCTCTTCATGCTGGGGCTTGTGCATACTGGGCAAGAGCTCTATCACTAAGCTACATCCCCACTCCCCGCCTTTTTTTAATGCCTTTTTAGTGCTTTATTATGTGGATATGCTTATTTAACTAGTCCTATATTAATAGATATGTAGATTGATTACAATCCTTTGTTGTTACAAATAGTATAGAAATAAGAAATAGAGCCAAGAGTGGTTGCCCACGCCTCTCAATAACTCAGGAGGCAGAGGCAGGAGGATCGCAAGTTCAAGGCCAGAGGTGGCTTGCATAATTTAGTGAGACCTTGTCTCAAAATGAAAAAGTAAAAAATGGGCTGAGAGTGCAGCTTAGTGGTAGAGTGCTTACAAAGCATTTGTGAGGCTCTGGGATCAATCCCCAAAACCACCAAAAAAGAAAAAAAAAGACATAACTTTAGGGAGAGAGATACTAGATATTTGAGGGTTGCCTATTTTTCATATTTAAAAAAATTGCTATTGAATTTTTTATGTATGTCCTCTTTTTTTCTCATTTAGTGTGAGAACATAAGTATTAATTATTTTACTCTAGAGTAGTGTGTGGCAAATTTCAATGGCTGTATTTATATTTTCTTGCTTTCAGGCTGTGCATGACAATCAGATCCTAATTGTTATTGGAGAGACGGGATCTGGGAAGACAACACAGATCACCCAGTACCTGGCGGAGGCAGGCTATACTTCAAGGGGCAAGATTGGGTGTACTCAGCCCAGAAGAGTGGCAGCCATGTCCGTGGCCAAAAGAGTGTCAGAGGAGTTTGGTTGTTGCTTAGGTCAAGAGGTAGGTGATTAGTGAAGCTGCTCTAGAAAGACCAAAAGAAAAGTATAAAGGCTCAGATCTCTTGACTATAAAATGAGAATAATACTACCTTTTTTTCAGATTTCTTGTGAGGGAGAATGATTTTCATTGTTAATCATCACTGTATTTGGGTCAAAGCCCAAGCAGACTTCACTAAAGGAAATCGCTATAATCTTGGTCAAATTCCTTTCTACTAGAATGTGAGCAAAGCATGGTGGCATATACCTGTAATCCCAGCAGTTGGGAGGCTGAGGCAGGAGGATTGCAAGTTTGAGGGCAGCCTAGAGTACATAGCAAGACCCTGCTCAAAAAAAGAAACAAAAATAAACAATAAGAAAGGATGAATATCAGTCAGTGGCTGGGCTGAAATCTCACTTGCTGATTGCAAAAAGGAGAGGTTTGTGTCTTAGGTTTTCCACTTCTGTTCTGCTTCAGGTGGGTTACACCATTCGATTTGAGGACTGCACCAGCCCTGAAACGGTCATCAAATACATGACAGACGGTATGTTACTCAGAGAGTGCCTGATTGACCCTGACCTCACTCAGTATGCGATCATCATGTTGGACGAGGCACATGAGAGGACAATTCACACTGATGTGCTCTTTGGATTATTGAAAAAGGTAACTAGGTTATCTTAGTCTATTTAGTCTTAGTCTTTTGCCTGTTAAAAACCAACATCTGGAAATAGGATTTGAGTGCCTGTGCCCTTTTGAATAGTCCTTTTTAGTAAATCACATGCATTTCCTTTTAGACGGTTCAGAAACGGCAGGACATGAAGCTGATTGTCACCTCAGCCACCTTGGATGCAGTGAAGTTTTCTCAGTACTTCTATGAAGCTCCCATCTTCACCATCCCAGGTCGAACCTATCCAGTGGAGATACTTTATACAAAGGAGCCTGAGACAGATTATCTGGATGCCAGCCTGATTACTGTCATGCAGATCCATTTAACAGAGCCACCAGGTGAGAGGAAAAGAGGTTTTTTCTCTTAAGCAAAAAATCCAAATGTAGGTACCTTTTTTTTTTTTTTTTTTTGCTAATCTCTTCAAAAAAGCCTTTTAAATACTAGTTTCTCTATAGATCTAAAGATTGCATGTTTGAAATACTGGTGGTGAAAATATAAAAAAAAAGTGCTGATTTAAACATGCCTATTTAACATTGATAGATGATAACTTCTTGGTTTATGTAGAGGTCACAATATGAATGTGTATTTTTTGTTACTTGGAGGTCTGTTACTGTTGCTATAGCCCTTGTATAAAATACACACAAGCTGGATATGATGGTACACAACTGTACTATTGCCTACTTGGGAGGCTGAAGCAGGAGGATTGCTTGTGCCTATAAGTATAAGGTCAGCCTGGGCAACATAGAAATCGATACTGACTGTCCTTTTTTTTTTTTTTTTTTTTTTGAGACAGGCTTTGCTAAATTGTGCAGGCTGCCTCTTGCTTCAAGCTTGACATCTTCTTGTCTCAGCTTCCGGGTTACTGGGGTTACAGGTGTAGGCAGGTGTATGCCACGATGCCTACCATGAGATTTTCTCTTAAAAAAAAAATACAGCTTGGTATAGTGGCATAAACCTTTAATCCCAGCTATTTGGGAGGCTGAGGTAGAAGGATAACAAGTTTGAGGCCTGTTGGGCAATTAGTGAGACCTCGTCTCAAAGTGAAAAAGAGCTGGGCATGTTAGCTCAGTGGTAGAATGTTTGTCTAGCATACACAAGGCCTTGGGTTCAATTCCCAGTACCATTGGAAAAAAAAAAAGCAAAACACACACAGAGTAAATTAATGCTCCATTTTCTTCGTAGGTGATATCTTGGTCTTCTTGACTGGTCAGGAAGAGATTGATACTGCTTGTGAAATCCTGTATGAAAGAATGAAATCCCTGGGACCTGATGTTCCGGAGTTAATTATACTCCCAGTGTACTCTGCTCTTCCCAGTGAGATGCAAACCAGAATCTTTGACCCAGCTCCTCCAGGCAGCAGAAAGGTAACATTGAGCAAAAATGAAGCTTCCCTGTGAAATCATGTGGTATGTGCAACCGCCATAGAGGGTATTTCTTAAGGTGTCTGCAAGTTTTTATGTGCTATGTTTTAGAGACTGTTCCAGCCAGTTTATTTAGAAACAAGGGTCTTGCCAGGCCTGGTTGTGCATCCCAGCAACTCAGGAGGCAGAGCCAGGAGGATCTCGGGTTTGAGGCTAGAGGAAGCTTGTGTAACTCAGTGAGACCCTGACTCAAAATAAAAAAATGAATAATTGGGCTGGTGGGAGCAGCCCAGTGGTAGAGCATTTGGAAAGTATGTGTGAGACCCTCGGTTCAACCCCTAAATACTGCAAAAAAAAAAAAAAAAAAGAAAGAAAGAAGGGTTTTAAATGTGACTTCTGCTCTTCGTTCTCTGTATCTTCATTTGATGATTTTTTTTCTTTTTAGCTAACACATAATTGTAGTTATTTATGGGGTACAGTGATAATTGGTACAAATATACAATGGGTAATGATCACATCAGGGTAATTGGCATATCTTTTATTCAAACACATTTTTATTTCTTGTTTATTTTTTATTTTATCTTTTAATTTTTATTTTCTTTTTTGATGAGGTCTTGTTATGTAGTCCAGGCTGGCCTCAACCTCAGTCCTCCACCTTAGCCTTCCAGGTGCTGAGATTATAGACATGAACCACCACACCTGGCTTCAAATACATTGGATAAATATTTCTTATCAAGCTTTGGGCTAGACACTGGGGCAGCAATATAAGCACAGATATTCTGCTGTGGGGTATCCAGAAGTAGACAGGCCTTTGACATACTGCAAAAGTGCTAGTGGCAGTCTGATACACAAGAGTGGGAGCATCAACCCAGCCTCCTCAGAGCAAGTAAAGATCTAAGCTGGTCCCAAAGAACTGGTGAATAGTAGGGGGACCTGCACTCTGAGGAAGCACAACTGTCTGGATGGCCTGGAGGTGAGTGGGTGGAGCCAATTCAGGGAGCTGCCTGTTTCTAGTAGCTGGAACTGGGTAAATAAACATGTATGTAAAACAATAGGAAAGGAGCCAGGAAAAGATTTTTTTATGTGTATGTGGTGCTAGGGCTCTACCACTGAGCTACATCCTGGCCCTGGATATTTTTAAAATAACAGCTTTACTGAGTTACAATTTACATACCATATGTCTTAGTCCATTTCGCGCTGCTATAACAGAATACTTGAGACTGGATTATTTATAAAGAACAGAAATTTATTACTTACAGTTCTGGAGGCTGGGAGGTCCAAGATTTAGGGGCCACATTTGGCAATTACCTTCTTGCTGTGTTATCCTGTGGTGGAGAGCAGAAGGGCAAAAAAACAGGAATACACACACACATAAGTGGTTGGAGGGAAGGGAAAAGTGTTGAACTCATCCTTTTATTAAGAACCCATTCCTGGCATAACTCAATCCCGTGATAACAGCATTAATCCATTAATGAGGGCAGAACCCTCATGACCTACTTGCTTCCTTTTTGTGTGTGTGTGTGTGTGTGGTACAAGGGGGTTGAACCCAGAGCCTTGCACATACTTTGCAAATGTTCTACCACTGAACTACATCCCCAGCCTCTTTTTTATTTTTTAACTTGAGACAGGGTCCTGCTAAGTTATGTAGGCTGCCTCTGGCCTTGAACTTGGCGATCCTTCTGCTTCTGCCTCCCGAGTTGCTGAGATTATAGGCATGCGCCACCTTGCCTGGTGGGGAGTATTTTCAACACATAAGCTTTAGGGGACACACTCAAACCATGGCACCATACAATTTACTCTTTTTAAGTGTACAATTCAGTGTTTTTTGGTATAGTCACAGAATTGTGCAACTATTACCACAATTTCACAACAATTTCATTACCCCCAAAAGAAACTCATGTTTTCATTCACCCTCTGCTTAGCCCATGGTTACCACTCATCTATACTTGGCATCTCTGTGGGTTTTGCCTGTTCTAGGCATTTTGTATAAAGAAAATACAATATGTGGTCGTTAGTCACTGATTTGTTTCACCCTATTATGGTTTAAGGTTTATCTACATTGTAGTAGGTATCACTACTTTATTTCTTTTTATTGCCAAATACTGTTTTGTTTCGTTTCGTTTCATTTCTTTCTTTCTTTCTTTCTCTTTCTTTCTTTTTTTCTTTGAGACAGGGTTGTGATATGTAGCCCAGGCTGGCCTTGAACTCTTGAATCTCCCACCTCAACCTCCTCAGCGCTGGGGTACAGGCATGTGCCACCATTCCCAGTGTCAAATCCTATTGTATTATATAGATGTACCACATTTTCTTTACAGTTCATCAGTTGATAGACATTTAGGCTGTTATCACTTTAGGACTTGTCATGAATAATGCTGCAGTGAACATTTTTATAAGGTTTTATGTGGACCTATGTTCTTCTTGGGGATATACCTAGGAATGGAGACAGATAGATTTGGATAACACTGAAGAGCTCAAGGGGATAGTGTGTGCTAAGAGGTGGAGGGGAGTAGGTGAGGGAAAGTCAGGCGTAACTCCCAGGCAGCTGGATGTGTTGCTTAGGGGGCAAACACAGGACAGGGAGCAGGTTTGTGGGGATAGATGATGAATTCTTCTTCTGTTCTGTTCCTGGTGGTTGGACTTGTTTCTAGGCAGGGCTTCTGCAGCTCTGTGGCATGTAGAAGCTTTCAGGGCCAGTAAGATAACAGGCAAAATGTGAGATATTTTGGTGCCTTCTAGCAATGATTTTTTCCAATCAGTTGTGTTTTATGAGCTAAACCTCTGGGTGGAAGAATGGCAGCAGAGTCAAGCTGAGAATAATAATCTTCTAGACCACACATATTGCTACACACACAAACTGTGAAATTCTTCTGTTGACTCGTGGTTCATTTTATGATCAAGAAAACAAAATTCTCCCTCTTGTTCCACATGTACGAATAGCCATTTTGTAGTCTAGATGTCTCAGTGGGGGAAAGAAAAATCTCATTTTGCACAGGCACATGTGATGCCAGGAAATCTCTGCTTTCCCAGGGTGCTAGAAAATTAAAATTGTAGTAATCAGCATTGGATTCGTAGCCACTTATACCAAATGAAGTTGGCATTCATCAGCCTTAGCCTTTTCCTATTCCACTTCTTTCAGGTACCACCTGTCTGCAACCTAACCCAGTACTTCCCCTTTTACCCATTGGAGTCTGAGCAGGGATTAAATGTCATTTTAACCTTCTAGAGAGGGAGATAGCTGCCTGGTCCTTTGGGAAAATGTCTGAGTTCAGTAGTCATGTTTACACTCCAGCCCAATTCACCTGTGCATTTCTCACATGTAGGTTGTGATTGCCACCAACATTGCAGAGACATCACTCACTATTGACGGCATCTACTACGTAGTGGACCCTGGATTTGTGAAGCAAAAAGTTTACAATTCTAAGACAGGGATTGACCAACTTGTGGTGACGCCTATTTCTCAGGTATGGCAGCTTCTACCAACGACTTTCCTAAAAATCCTGGTCAGGGCCTTTCTGAGATTTTTGATGGTTCTATGTTTTAAACTTTTTTGCTTTTAGAAAAATGAACCTTAGTAGGATAAGGGAAGGTGTTATAATGTGTGTTTATAGTCTTTAGAATAGTATTTCAAAGCTGGGTGCCATAGTGCCTGCCTATGATCCCAGCTACTCAGGAGGCTGAGGTAGGAGGATAGTAGACTTGAGGCCAGAGGTAGCCTGCGAAACGAAGCAAGACCTTGTCTCAAAAATAAAATAAAATGATTTGAAAAGGGGCTAGTGGTGTGGCTTAGTGGTAGAATGCTTGCCTAGCATGTATGAAGCCCTCGGTTAAGGGAAGACTGAAGGGAGGGAGGAAGGGAGAGAGAGAGGGAAAGGAAAAGAAAGGAAAGAAAGAAAAAAATAGAGTAGTATTTCAATATTAAAATGTCTGATAAAACTTGAACTTAGATTAAGTTTGGGGATTGCTGTATGGCTCAGTGCTAGAGTGATTGCTTAGCATATATAAGGCCTTGGGTTTTATCCTCAACTTTGCAAAAAAAAAAAAAAAAAAGTTGGGATCCTAGCACCCTAGATTATTCAATTTAGATGGAAAGAATATATATTTTAATATATTGTACTTTAGCTGGGCGTGGTGGCGCACGTCTGTAATCCCAGTGGCTTGGGAGGCGGAGACAGGAGGATCGCAAGTTCGAGACTAGAGGAAGTCTATGTAACTTAGTGAGACCCTGTCTCAGGAAGTAAGGAAAAAAAAATAAAAGGGCTGGGGGTGCAGCTCAGTGGTCCAGCACTTGCAAAGCATGTAGGCATGAGGCCCC
>VMDO01018548.1:0-41936 GCA_007922755.1 Pedetes capensis
ACTAGGGACCCCTTATAAAGGTCCACACCACATCTCAACCTTGCCATTGTGGGGACCAAACCTCCAGCACATGAACCACTGAGGTGTCAGTCTTAAGCCACATCCAAACCACATCAGCTGTGCAAGCTGGG
The DNA here is from genome assembly GCA_007922755.1 of Pedetes capensis. Classification (NCBI taxonomy): domain Eukaryota; kingdom Metazoa; phylum Chordata; class Mammalia; order Rodentia; family Pedetidae; genus Pedetes; species Pedetes capensis. The sequence continues at coordinate 132 of VMDO01018548.1, forward strand.
ACACACTAATGAAGCTCCTGACACCAAGGTTTCCTCCTTTGTCAAAATGGATATGGTGATCATGCTTTCCTCTGAACCGATGAGAGGACTGAATGGGACAATCTATATCTAGTGTTTAGGACAGATCCTGGCACACAGGAAATGCCTAATGATACTGGCACTTTTTTTGGTGGTGCTGGGAATCAAACCCAGGGCCTCACGCAAACTAAGCAAATGGTATACCACTTAGCTGCACCCCGAGCCCCAATATTGGCTTTTTATTAAGTTCTGGGTTGGAGTTTTCTCACACTCATAGTAATTTGCCTTCTGTGGTGGGTCAAACTGTGTCCCTTGAAAAAGATATATCCAAGTCCAACTCCTGATATCTGTGAATGTGATTTTTAAAAATAAGGACTTAGTAGATATAATTAGTTAAGGCCCTCAGATAACACCATCCTGGATTTAAAGTGAGCTTCAAACCTAATGAGCAGTGTCCTTAAAAGAGATGGACCAACTGGATGCGGTGGCCCTCGCTTATAATCCTGGTGGCTCCAGAGGTAGAGGCAGGAGGATTGATTGCTAGTTGGAGGGCAGAGGTAGCTTGTGAAACATAGTGAGATCCTGACTCAAAAATAAAAAAAAATAAAAAATGGGCTGGGGTCCAGCCCAGTGGTAGAGCACTTACAAAGTAGTTGCAAGGCCCTGGGTTCAACTCCCAAGTATGGAAAAACAGAGAGAGGAAGAGAGTGTGTGTTGGAGAGAGGCACAGAGATAGAACTACACAGGGAAGACCACAGGAAGACTGAGGCCAACATGAGAGTTATGCTGCCGCAAGCCAAAGAATTTCTGGGGACTGGATTGGGGCAGGAAGGATTCTCTCGGACATTCTTCAGACAAATCTGGTTCTCCTGACACCTTGAATCCAACTCTGCAGGACTGTGTGGATCAATTTCTGTTGTTTTCAGTCACCAATTGTGCTAATTTGTTACCGCAGGTGTGGGAAACGAAGGCACCTTTTTTGAGTTTGTGCAGCCTGGCTCACTCTCGCGGGACAGGTCTGTCCATAGTCTCACACTGCTCCCTCTCAGGGAAATTTACCATCGTGCTAAGTGGGAAAAAAATATGATAATTTAGTTAAAAAGTCTTTCCCTCTGGGCCATTAAAATCTCCCTCACACACCTGTATTCAAAATGAGGCCTTAGTAGAGTGTGGGCTGAAGATTCCTGATGCCCTCACAGCCTGCCTGGCTGGGCCGGCTCCTCCACAGAGGAACCTCTGCCACAGGGCTGACCACACTGTAGGGACATAAGAGCCCTCTGTGTTCAGGCTTTCTTGGCCTATAACACAAACCTTGTATATCGAAGTCCTAATAAATGTTTATTGGCTTAATTGATGAGAGAAGGTTTTTCTGATGTCCCCAGTCCAGGCCATTTCTACGCCAGTGCTAAAAAAATTCCATGAGAAAAGAAAACATATGCCCACACAAAGACTTGTAAACAAATGCTTATAGAGGCTTTATTCACAATAGCCAAAACCTGTTGCCCATCAACAGGTGAATGAATAGCCAAATTGTGGTATGGTATATCCATATAACAGACTCACATAGCAGACTTAGCAGTAGGAAGGCCTGATCTACACAGCAGTATGAATAAGTCTCAAGTTCATTTTGCTAAAGGAAAGAAGCCACACATAAAAGAATACATGCTGTATGGCTGTGATTACATGTAATTCTGTTGTTGTTAGGTGGCAACAGTCTGACTCATAGCCACCCTATCTACAACAGAACGAGAAACACTATCTGACACTGTGCCCTATAAGTAGCACAGCTTCTCTGCTACTCATAGGGTTTTCAATGGCTGATTATTTTGGGATTATTTTAGGAGTGGGCTGCCAAGTCCTTCTTTCATTTTTGTGGTGCTGGGGATTGAACCCAGGGCCTCAGAGCAGCACTCTACCAACTGAGCTAAACCTAAAACATGCAAATTTGTTTACAGTGACAGGAAGATGATCAGAGTTTATCTGGGGCTTTGGAGAGTGGGGTTGACAGCAAAGGGACAGGGACCCTTAAGGGTGATGGAAATATTCTGTATCCTGATTGTCACCATGGTTACACTGGTGTATACTTTGTCAGAACTCATCCAATTGATACTTTAAATGGATATAGTTAGTTGTATGTCAAGTTGATTAAAAAGAAGAAAATTCTATAAAGTTCTGGATTCTAAATACTCTGGTCTATATTGCAATAAAAATAGGATATCAATGTAACAGATGTACCATTCTGGTGAAGGTCATTGGTAATGGGGGAGACTGTGGATATATGGGGTAAGGGTCATATGGGATATCTCTGTACTTTTCTCTCAATTTTGCTCTAAAAATTGTCTTAAAAATATCCATTTTGCACTCTGAGACATCTATTTGACAACTTAGTTTGTTAACAAATATGTGCTGAACACCAGCTCAGGGCAGGTGTCTGGCTTGCCATGGAGTGGGGGTTGATGATGCACACAGCTCTCAAGGGGACCAGGGCTGAAGCAGAGCTTGCCAAGTTCTCAAGGATTGAGGGGAGCTGGGATGAAAAGAATATGTCAAGGGCAAAGAACATTAATTTGCCTACTTATTGTTTCCAAACTCCCCCAAATTACTTGTTAAAAGGATTACTTTGTTTTGTTTTGTTTTGTTTTTCCAAACCACTTGGGCTCCTTCCCTGACCTACTGAATCAGAAAGTACTTGGCTGGCTCTCCATATTAGCACCAGAAGAAAATCACTGTCCTGAGGCAGATAGAGGACTTTTTTTTTTTTTTTTTTTTTTTTTGGTGGTACTGGAGGTTGAACCCAGGACCTCGCACTTGTGTGCTATGCAAGTGCTGGACCACTGAGCTGCACCCACAGCCCATTTTTTCAGTTTTTGAGACAGGGTCTTGCTAAATTACACAGACTGCCTCTGGTCTCGAACTTGCGAACCTCCTGCCTCCGCCTCCCCAGCCGCTGGGATGACAGGTGTGCGCCACTGCGCCCAGCAGATAGAGGACTTTAAAGTAGAAGAGAATGTGAAAGGTCATTAGTCCCCTTTCCTGCTTCTGGCTGATAAGAATCCACCAACTCCTCCTTTCTTTCCATTGCTACTGCCTCATGCCATGGCTGCCACGAGAAGTTGCCCCACCTAGTGAAATCTCTCTTCTTAAAGGGTCCATCTTGAGAGAAACTGAACATAGCTCCTGCTCCCCCAGCCACCATCTCTCCTGAGGGTAAAGGCATCTTAAGTGGTTCTACAATGTGGGGGACCACACATGAATCTTTGAGGAGACTGTATTTCTGCTCCTCTGACCAGAGGACTCAAGGCTAACTCAGGAAACCTAATGACCATGTTCCCCATGCTGACAATGGTAGGCACAAGGGCAACTGAGGAGAAATTCTGTCCTGTTGCCTGGGACACAGGCATACAAGGTCGCCATGGCACTCACGACTCTGCAGCTAGCCATTTTGTTTTCATGACCCTGGGAAGACATGTGTTGGCAGTGGGGAGACAACATTGAGAGAAAGTCTGTGTCTCAGCCAAGGATCACCTGGCACCTCAGGGTCAGCAACCAAACCCCTTCCTAAGGCTGGCTGGGTGCACCCCCAGGTGCCAGGCTTCCGCAGAGGGCAAGAGATCAGGCCTTCAGTGCTCTCCTTCCCCTAGGAGAGGACACTTGTCCTCTCTGTATATCATCCCATGGGATCATATTTTAAAATAACGAATCAGAACATCATGTCCAATAAAGAACTTGTAAATTGATCAGTGTGAAAAATCTTTTAAAGGTATAGTCAGCCCTCTGTATCCATGGATTCCTCAGCTATGAACTTGGCCAACAGCAAAAGGAAAGTATTTGGGGAAAAAAATGTGTCTGTACTGAATATGTACAGACTTTTTTCCCCACCTCATTATTCTGTAAGCAATATGGTATAATAAAGCAGATGGATTGGTGCACTTCTGTAATGCTAGCAATTGGGAGGCTGAGACAGGAAGATCACACATTTGAGGACAGCCTAGGCTACATTGTTAGACACTGAAAGACAAAAACAAATACAATATAACAACAATTTACAAAGCACTCACATTATATTAGATATTATAAGAAATCTAGAGGTGATTTCCCCCATGTGTCTGTCAGCTTGTGCTGTGGGGGATTGTGTGTCGCTGTGATGCTGAAAGCTATGCCAATAGTATTTCAGGGCCACCCACTGTGGAAAGGTTTCAGCTGAGCTTCCAGACTAAGACTAGGGAGAAGGACTCAACAGCCCACTCCCAAAACAATTAGCCATTGAAAACTCCATGAATAGCAGAGAATTACTCTCAAATACAGTGCCAGAAAATGAGCTCCCAGGCTGAAAGTCATTCAAGAAACAACTAGGGAAGAATTGCCACCTTGAAGTAGAGTTGACCTTAATGAGGAGAACGGAGTAAAGCCCCAGGACCTACATTTGCTGATGTGGCACAACTCCAAATGAGAGGAAACATAGTGACTACAACATTGGGCTCAAACAAGTCATGCACACAGCACAGTGTTGGGTAGTGTTTCATTTTGTTGTACTTAGGGTCGCTATGAGTCAGATCTGATTTGATGGCACCCAACAACAACAGAGATGATTTAAAGTATACAAGAGAATGTGTAGAGGTTGTATGTATATACTGTTGTTGTTGTTGTTGTTGTTGTTGTTGTTGTTAATCATGTCCAACTCATAGTGACCCTCATAGGGTTTTCAATGGCTGATTGTTTCGGGATTGCCTTGGGAGTGGGTTGCCAGGCCCTTCTCCCATATGCATATACTAGCCCATTTTGTATAAAGGACTTGAACCTCCGTAGATTTTCATACCTTTGGAAGTCCTAGAACCAATCCCTCACAGATATGAAGGGACAACTGTGTACAAGTCAAATCACAGTACATATAGAATAAGTTGTTTTTCTGGAAAAGAGTTCAATTAAGGCAGACAGTGCTCTGGAAAATCTTGCCCAGTTGTTGTAGGGGGTCATTTGGTTCCAACAGACATTTGGCGATGTTCGGAGACATTTTTGGTTTTCACAACCTGGGATAGAGGCTCCTTCTGGCATCTAGTGAGTAGAAGCCAGAGGTGCTGCTGAACACCCCATGATGCACTTGACAGCCCCACAACAACACAGACTTATCACACCCAGCTGTGGACAGCATCGAGCCTGAGAAACCCTGCTCTTGGCTCCCTGGTGCTATAGCTGTGGCCCCCAGCGTGTCAGTCCTGCCACTAGGTTTTCCTCTTATCTACTTTGGTCCTGGCCTTGATGTTACTGTCAGAGGGGAGAAGTTCGTGTTCCCTCAGCTCTCTGCTGCGCCCTTCTCCCTTGGCAGATCTGAGGAGATAACTGCCTTTGAAGAAGGGCCCAGGCACCAGCCTAACCCTGACAAGAGAGTTGATGCAACCTACAGGTAGGAAGGAGTGCTGGATTTAGAGGGAGAGGTGGACCCTGCTTCCAACGAGGCCATTTAGCCTCTGTGCCTCAGTTTCCTCCTCTGTCCATTGGGTCAGGTTCCTTGCCCACCTCACAGGGTTGTTGTTTGGGTCAGGGGAGATGATGGTTGTGACAGCAGAAAGCGTAAAGTTCAGGCAGCAGCAACCCAGGGGTCGCGCTGAGTGTGCTGACGCAAGAGGTTCCTGTGGCCGGTCTGCCAGAGGAAGGTAGAGCTAGACGGAGGGAATGGAGTGTGTAACCTATGCAGTGCTCTCTCCCTACTTACAGGGACCTGCAAACTGCCCAGTTGGACCAGGACACAGAGGAGAGTGGCAGACAGAACGGTGCTGGGCAGCAAAGGGAGGCTTGCACTTGGGGAGGCTGCTTTGTGTTGTGGCTCCCACACGGAGGGAGCAGGAGAGGCAAAGAGGAATAGGGTCACACGCACTGTGGAGGTGAGAGCCAGGACAGAGGGGCTGGAGCAGGTGGGCCCCACAGAACGGGCACCAATCAGGTTGGCCAACAGCGTGGCCTCGTGAAGCAATGAAGAGTAATATTTGCAGCTGCTGTTTTTTCGTTCCCTGCGTAGTGCTTCTAGAATCTTTGTTGTTGTTGCTCTTCTTAGGTGCTGTCAAGTCATGTCCAACTCATAGCAACCCTCATAGGGTTTTCAATGGCTGTTTCAGGATTGCTTTGGGAGTGGATTGCCACGTCCTTCTCTGTTTTTGCAGTGCTGGGGATGGAACCAGGGTCCTCAGAGAGTGCAGTGCAGCACTCTACTGAGATAAACTCCAGCCCCTCTACAATCTTTAGATGTCTTCAAGTATGTTTGCCCATATTTTCAAGGTGTTTTAAATCGAATTCTAAATTTCTAATTCTTCTGTAGAAGAATTAGTTCTTCTCTGTGTTGTATAAATTAGCAAAAATTTGGAATAACCAAAAGATCCAACAATAAAGCATTTATTAGAATAAATGAAATATCTAACAAGAGGGTTTGTGAGAACAAACTAGGTACATACACATACACACCCAGACATACCCACAGACACCTTTTCAGGAGTTCAGGAGTTTAGAACTTTTTCTCATGTATTTTATTTTATTTTAGTTATTAACATTTTATGTATATACATTAGCAGGGTACAGAATAATATGTCAGTTGATACATTCATTAGGCAACTATCAAATTCTTAACACTTCCATCTCCTTAAGGGCTTTATAGAACAAAATAAATAGAAAGAAAGAAAAAGAAAGTAAGAATTTTAATTAACATGAGACAACAGTGTATGCACCATGATTACACCATGACATTCTAATGTATCTTAATCCTCCACCTTTTGCTAGTTTTCTTTTCGTGCCTCTGTGTGTGTGTATGGGCTGTGCGTGTGTGTCTGTGTGTGCGTATTCATGTGGGTTTTTTAGAGGACATAGTGGAGTATAGTGGTCACACTTGCTGCCCAGAAGTTAAAAAGAGACCCCTATTTCCTAGCAGTGTCAGTTTATTGTTATACAATGTTTCTTGACTTCAGTTTCTCATCTGTTAAAAAGGATAACAATGTTACACCAAAGGGACACAGGAGCCATGTGAAAGGGCTCCTAGTGGCTAAAGCTGAAAGAATTTGAACAATAAAATAGGAGACACAGGATTGGATTATAACTCAAAGCATAAAATAAATACGCATGAGGTTATATTGTTAGAAATAAATGAATGAACCTTCCTACTACTACAGTATTGGAGAGGGGGATCTTTAATTAAAATGCAAACCTGGCAAATACTACCTCAGACAGGTGATCAAGGTTTTGTAAAATTCAGATCACACCATGCATGCAGTTTAGTGTGAAGCCTTATTTATTTATTTATTTATTTTTTGTGGTACTGGGGGTTGAACCGAGGGCTTCGCGCCTGCATGCTCTGTAAGTGCTGGACCACTGAGCTGCGCCCCCAGCCCTTTTTCTTTCTTTCTTTCTTTCTTTCTTTCTTTCTTTCTTTCTTTCTTATTTTTTTTTATTTTTTGAGACAGGGTCTCGCTAAGTTACGCAGACTGCCTCTGGTCTTGAACTTGCAATCCTCCTGCCTCCACCTCCTGAGCCGCTGGGATTATAGGCATGTGCCACCGAGCCCGGCACAAGCCATAATTTACTTAAATAACTCATAAATTATCTCACATTCAGATTGTTCCAACTCTTCACTCTCACGAAGAACAGGAGTACAAGTAATGAACTAAATAAGAAGTAGGCAGAAAAAAAATTGAAAAATTATAGAAACTGGACACCAATGCTTAACTATGCACAAAATGTGCACAGTGGTAAGTCAAAATGATCTTGCCTGAAAATTTGATGGTTGGCTTTTCTATATCTACTTTGTTTCATAATTCAAAAAAAATTTCTTTAAAGAATCTTTTTTTTTTTTAAAAAAAAGCACGTAAGAACTTCATTTATTTCTGATGATGGGAATGATAGAAAATAAGATGAGATTGCTCAATGGAAGTAATGGAGGCCTATGCTAGGCTCTTTTTTTATTCCTACTTGTGCATTCTTTAAAAAATAATTAATTTTTTTATTTCTTGGAGTGCTGGGAGTTGAACCCAGGCCCTTGTGTTTGCTAAGCAAGTACTCTACCTCTAAGCTATATCCCCAGCCCCCAAGTAATTTTTGTTTGTTTCTTTGTTTGAAACAGGGTCTTGCTATGTAGCCAGGCTGGCCTCAAACTCAAGATCCTCCTTCCTCAGCCTCCTAAGTGCTGGGATTACTGACTTGCACCAACATGCCTGACCCTTTTTTTTTGGACAGGGTCTCACTGTGTAGCCCAGGCTGGCCTTGAACTCCAGATCCTCCTGTCTTAGCCTCCAAAGGGCTGGGATTACAGAGGTGCACCACAACACCTCACCCCATGTCTTAATACTACCATAATGGGGATTAAGTTTCAACATATGAATTTTGGGGGACAGTCAGACCACAGCAGCAGATATCTCTTTAGAATTCTGATTTCAGTGCCTTTGGATAAATACCCAGAAGTGGGATTGCTTGGTCATATGGTAGTCCTAGTTTTAATTTTTGGAGGAATCTCCATATTATTTGATTATAATGACTATACCAATTTACATTCTGCAAGGTTCATTTTTCTCCACACCTTCACTAACACTTTTTTAAAAAAAATGCTATCTTAACAGGTGTAAGGTGATATTTCATTGTGATTTTGATTTGCATTTTTCTAATGATTATTATTGTTGAGCACCTTTTCATATACCTACTATTTGTATAATTTCTTTGGGAAAATGTCTACTTGGGTCCTTTGCCCATTTTTAAAATCTGGGTTTTTTTGTTTGTTTGTTTTTGGGGGAGTGTTTTCTTTGTTTTGCTTTTGCTTCTGAGTTGTGTGAGTTTGTTACATATTTTAGGTATTAATCCATTATCAGATACATGGTTTGCAAATATTTTCTCTGTAGGTTGCCTTCTCATTTTGTTGACTGTTTCCTTTACTGGATAGAAGCTTTTTAGTTTAGTGGAGTTCCACTTGTTTATGTTTGCATTTATTGCCTGTGCTTTTGGTGTCATATCCAAAAAAGTGTTGCCAATAACAACTACAACCATTTTTCCCTAAGTTTATTTCTAGGACTTCTTATGGTTTTCGGTCTTACAGTTAAGTTTTTAATCCATTTTAGTTAGTTTTTGTATACAGTATGAGATGAGGAGCTGATTCCATTCTTTTGCATGTGGACATCTCATTTTCTCAGCAGGTTTTCTTTAGCCTCCCTTTTGGGCCCCTGGGTTCCTGAGTAAGCCTGAGACAGAGCTCCCCAGAACGGATCCCCGGGGCAGGTGGGAACACCAGAGGTCTGCAGGAATTTGCTGGTAAGTTTTAGCCAATGCCTGTGAGAGGGAAGGATGATACTAGAGTCCAGCATCATAATGAAAGCACCGCAGATCTTTCTAGAAGTCCAAGGAAATTAATAGGACAAGCCTTTCTGATTGGCACCTCCTCCTAAATTTATGGTAGCAAGGTCATTTGATCCTCTAGCAGTCTGGGAAGAAGATTAACTATTATCTCCCCTCCACTCAGTCCGCTTTTCATATGTTCGCAGTGGCTGCCAATTGTCTCTCCTCTAATTGTGTACATTTTCCTCCTTGACACTTTTCCCTTTGTTCTTTCTTTTTCTTTCTTCTCTTTCTTTCTTTTTTCATTATTTGCAGTACTTGGAGGTTGAACCCAGAGCCTCATGCATGCTAGCCAAGTGCTCTCCCATTGAGTTGCAGCTTTTTAATTTTTTATTTTGAGACAAGGTCTTGCTAAGTTATACTGGCTGCTCCTGGCCTTAAACTCACCATCTTCCTCCTTCAGCCTCCTCAGTCGCTGAGATTACAGGTATGCGCCACAGCACCCAGCCTCCTTGACACTCTTGCTAGAATTTTAGACTGTTCACCTCTTCCTTGCTCCTAACAAGTTGTCCTTTTTCTCCTAGTACTGCACTCTCTTGGCCAGTCTTTCAACTGATTCTTCTTGGCTTGCTTTGCTGGTTTCCTTTCTTTTCCACATTCTCCAAGATGATATTCCTGGCATCCTATCTCTCTTTCTACAAATCCTCCCTGAGTGGCCTCATCAACTGCCATTACGAACCCCTACCATATACTTATGTGTCTCAAATTGGGAAACTCCAGCCTCTGTATTTCTAATTTTAGTCATACCACGACTAAAATTAAACTTATCTCTGCTCACACACACTGCCTCTCAGCTCATTTAATGTCATCATGACCAGGTAGGCTCTGTTGCCAAAGCTGTGGGAATGTTCTCAGTTGGTCTTAACAGAGAGGGGATTTATTGGAAAGATGGGGCAACACTGACTTGAAAAAACGGATAAAGATCCAGGCCCCAAAATAATGGAGGGCAGAGCAACTTCTGGGAGATTAGCAGTAGGTGTAGGTGAATGACCTCTTCAGGATATGAAGACTGAAGCAGGTAGTTGAAGAACATTACCTACCATGTTTATTGAATCTAAACTGAACTGTGCAGGTAAGGAAGCGGAAGCTCAAAGAGGATGGTTCAACTTTTATTCCTTTATTCTTTCTATCGTTAGACTCAAGATGAGAATTCTAGGAAGAGAGTATCTGAATGGGCTGACAAGGGCCACACGGTCTTGGCTAGGGGTGGGGAGAACCCCTTCACTGATGGTCCCACCAAATCATGTCCAATGGTAATAATGATTTATTTCCTTAAAACTAAACCACAGTCTGAACCTGAAAAAGTGGAATGGACTCTGGGTGTGCAAAATCATAAATGCCCATCATACCCCTGTCCAGAGACATCCTTAACTCCTGCCTCTTCATACTCCACTTCTCCTAATTAGCTTTGAGATCAATTCCCTGCCTTTAAAATTCCTTGCTGCCAGTCCCTGTGTGCACATCTATCCACTCTGGTGCCAGTCATTTTCTGAAACTAATCAGTTTCAAACCTCTACCTGGGTAAAAACTCTTTATGGGTCTCTTTTGCCCTTAAAGTTCTTAACATGGTTTACAAAGCCCTTCCCAGACCTTACTTTTCCACAAGTCCTCATTTGCTGTCACACCAGCTCCACTCCTCCTCAAACATCTCTATGGCTCTGTACATGCCATTCCCATGTTCTCTATCTTGTAGGATCCCATTCATACTACCTTTCAAATATGGACTCTGATGTCATCTCTCATGTAACCTTCCTCAGTGAACAAGGATGAGCTGGTTCATCCCTCTTTTGTACTCTCACCACACTCACCATGAACTTGGTCTAGCCCTGAGCATGTTTTCTTACTGCATTTGTTCAAAGTCTGTCTCCTCCACTAGACTGGGGACTCCCCTAAAGTAGAGCCTGATTTTTGCTCAGCTTCACTCCCAAAGTGCTTAGCGCTATGCCTAGCATGTAGTGTTTGATGACTTTTAAATGAGTGGTACAGACAAGGAAACTGAAGCCCAAAGAGGTTAAGTCACACACCTAGGAACTTCCCAGATGGACACTGATTTGGAGAGAGTTGTGATAAATCAGATTGTGCTTCATACTAATCTAGGCAAGTTGCTGAAGACTGTTTGGAGGTAAGGCAGGGTAACTAGCAATCTTCCTTTGCCTTTTGAGAAAATAAGGCTCAACCAGCTCCAATTGAAGTGGGATTTAAGTAAGAGGAAGATCCTCTTGTTCCTGGGTCTGGTAGGCAAAGTGAGCTGACTCAGAATGCTTGTGGACTTGGCTTCTGAAGGCTTTAAAAAAAACAAGATGGCCTTTATTGGGACGAGTCAGAAGTCCTGCTAGAGATGGGCAAACGGCTGAGCTAACATCTGAAAAGGAGGCCTCTTGAGGAAGCCCATGAGGAACAGAACCAGCCAGAAGACTCCAGTGTCTCTAACCATGTTCCCATGGAGCTCAGGGATGCTTGGGGGGAGGGGGGAGACGAATATGGGAGCCTTTGCTAATTAAGACTCTACCCCTGAGTGAATGTGAGGCTAATAAGGCAGCCCCATTCCAGGGTACCTCCTCACCAAGCCAGCCGGTCTGCCTGTTTATTGCCCGTATGGAGATCATTAATGCCTCCTGACACTGGGGTCACTCCCGGGGTCAATCCCAGAGCCCGTTCTGCAAAACAAGGGGAAATGAACTTCCCAGCACATGTGGCTCAGGCTTGGCAGGGAGGGGGACTCTGGTCACCCCACACCTCAGCTCTGGGAGAGATCTACACCCCAGGCAGTCAGACCCCCCAAAACAATCCTCCTGCCCACGCTAGTCTGGGAGGAGGGGATTCCCAGGGAAAGGCGAAATGGTGCCCTTGTCTGAGCCGGGACAACCCCCACTGAGGCTGTCCCAACCGACAGACGGACACTAATCCCCTGGCGACGGGCTGGGGTGGTGTCTGGGAGCTGCAGCTGCAGCTCGACAGGGGCCAGGCTACCAGCCGCAGGTGGCGGGAAGGCGCAGGACCCGCGGCCACGTGGTCGCAAGCCTGGGCCTTGGACCCGCCTTCACCCCTTCTCCTCTCAGTGATTGGGCCCATTTCCCCTCCGGAATCCAAGATGGCGGAGAGGGGCGGGGCTCCAGGCGGATCAGAGCTACCGATTGGTGAGGCCAAGGCGCTTAAAACTGAAGGAAAGCCTCAGTAGCCACTCAGGGAGTACCTAGTGCAGGTAGTGGTGGTGGTGGTGCTCCACCACCCGACGTGGTCCCTCAGACTTGAGCGATGGAGGCGGCTTCTCCCATCCATCCCCTGCAGACTGAGAAGGGCAAAAGTGAGAACGGGAGCCCCTAGACAGCCCTCTTGTCAGGCTCCTTCCCAGTCTGGGGTATATTCCTTGGTAATGACCAGAACTGGGAATCAGTCTTAACTGGGCCAGGAAGAAGGCCGGGAAAACCTCCAACTAGCTTGGAGGAAATCAATAGGATTATGAGGTTAATGCCAGAGCAGGCTGAGTGACAGTTACCAAATAAATGATCCCAGGAGGACATGGCTGAGGTTAAATGAGGCCCAATAAATGCAGAAATGTGTTCAAAGAAGAAGCTTCGGAAAATGCTAGGAGGTTGGGTCAGGCCTAGGGATGCCATCCTTTTCTCTTCTAGGGCCTGTTGAACCTTTTAGAGGAACTACAGTCCCGGCCCTGCCTCCCAGGAATGCAGAGCCTTGGGTCTGCACCCTGTGCGGTGCCAGCATTGGGTTAGCTCCAGAGCACAGCGCTCCTTGGACAGCTCCATCCACCCAGCTTCAGGGGTTGAATGAGGCAATGGAAACTCTTACTGTGGAAGTCTAAGCAGTTAACAGAGCTCCAGCATGCCTCTGATTCCTTAGAGAAAGGACCAACTGCAGCAAGAGGGGTTGAAGCTAGATGTTAGGAGGTACTTCCCAAACAGGCAGATGGAGGAAGCTTATGGATCTTGGAGGCAAGGAACAGTGTCCCCTAGGGATCCAGTTCAGTGTCGTCCCATCATGAAATCTGCTAGAGCAAGGTGTTGGTCACAGACCAGTGAGCAAGACCCTTTTTCCAGTTTCTTCCATACCTTCCCACTGATGTCCACATTAAGTCACCTTCCAGCCCCTTCCTAGTGAGCCCCTTTGGAATTGGGGATTGGAAAATTCATCACTAGAGCACAGCTGCCCTAGGTGAGTGGGGCTCAAGGCTGCCAGAGAGCAGCACTGATGTTTGAAGAAGAGGACAGCAGTGAGGGGAGGGGCATTGTGGAGTGGGATCACTGCACCCAGAAAACTCCAGGACAGAGCTTCTGGGGACTGAGACTGGAGAAGAGGTTTAGTCTTGATGCAAACTGAGAGGAGGGCTCTGTGATGTGAGGTGGAAGGGAGACCAGGGATGTGTCTTTTTTGAATTTCATGTGACAAAATTTCAGCCTTGTTACCATGAGTTATTTGGCTTCATGTTTGTAGGGCCCCTTCCTAATAACGAATCAGGCTCAAGGATGGGACAGAGATTGGTGTTCTGAACCCACTATGAAAACCTTACAGTGTCACTCCATGTCCAGGGCTACATTACCTCTGGGGCAGTTAGTTTGTGCCCAAGTGTATGGGGTGTGGAGCAGGAGGGAGCAGAGGGTTCTCTGCCCGGTGGCCTGTTACAAAGGATTTTATTCCAGATGAAAGCACATTTTTTTCCCTCATCTTTGTTTGTGTTTGGTATAATGAAGAATTTGCCTTTTTTGGCCAAGGCTGTGTTCTCAGCTAGAAAGGGCCGTCAACACTATCTCTGCGCATGAAAAGCCCGCGGTAGAATCTGTGTATACAATGTCCTCTGTCAACAACATGTTGTGCCGAATGAGCAGCATATGCCGGTGGGCAGCTGGCTTGGTGGAGGTCAGCAGGAAACAGAGCACGATGTTCTTGGGACCATGAAGGATGCTGGAGCTGGCTTTCTCTGGGGAGTCTGAATAGAGAGATGATTAAGCCTAGGTAGATATTTAATTTTTAGACAATTTAGCATATACAAGGCCCTATCTTTGATTGCCAATACCACAAATAAAAAACCCCCACACAATATCTAACAGATTAAGTCCTTGGACTCTAGAGTACTAAGTCCAATGACCTCTTTTCTTACTGTGAGACCTTGGGCAAGTTCTACCTGTAATGATGATACTAGTTTTGAGTGTTACTGTGTGTCATGTTCTATGGTTTTGTTGTTGTTTTATTTTTTAATTAAGAGATGAGATCTCACTGTGTTCGCCAGGTTGGTCCCAAAACTTTGAGGCTCAAGAAATCCTTCCGCCTCAGCTTCCTGAGTAGGTGAGATTATAGGCATATGTCACCACACTTAGCTAGGCAGTGTGTTACTCATAACACTGTGAGGGAGGAACAGTTGTACCTATTTAATAAATTAGACCTACGTTGGTTAAATGACTGTGTTAATCAGTTTTTCATATCTGTGACAGCATGCGTGAGAGGAACAATTTAAAAGGAAAAAAGATTTATTTTGGCTCACGGTTTTGGAGGTTTCAGTCCCTGGTCACTGGCTCTGTGGTGTCTGGGCCTGTAGTGAGGGAGAACATGAAGGTGGACAGGGAGTAGTGGAGCAGAGCTGCTTACCTCATGGCAGCCAGGAGGCAGAAAAGAGGGAGACAGTGAGGGGTCTGGGACAAGATCTAGTCCCCCTGGACATGCCTCCAACAGCCTATTTCCTCAAACTAGGCTCCACCTCCAAAAGTTTCCATCACCTCCCAATAATTCCATCCAATTCTCAACCCATCAGTGGACGAATCCATTCATCAGGTCAGAGCCCTCATGATCCAGGCCCTGTCAATGACTAGATCCACCAGCTGAGAACCAAGCCTTCAACATGTCAGCCTTTTTTGGTGTGTGGGGGGGACATTTTATACCAAAACCATAACAGTGAGCATACAGCAGTATATTTTGAAGCATGGGGGCTGAAGGTCCTGACTAGTTGGCTTCAAAATCCCGAATCCATTTCCTGGTTGTCCGACCTTCGGCAGATTATCTGGTCTCAATTTATTTATCTGCAAAATTGGGCTCATGATAGTATCCACCTGATAGGGTGGTGAGGTTGAAAGGAGATAATGCACATAAGATTCTTAGAATCTTGCCAGGCACATTGTAAGTGCACAATGAATGTTAGCTATTTTGTGAGCCCTCAGAGCATTTGTATTGATGACATACCACTTCATTCCTTTTGCTGCCCTATGAAGGGGCTGTTATGATTAAATTCATTTGATGGATAAGGAAACAGGTCTTAAATGGATCATACAGTAGGTCTCTGCCAACAGCCTTTTGAAGACCTGAATTCAGGTTGTTTGTTTTTGTTTGTTTTGTTTTGTTTTTGAGACTGGTTTTTTTTTTTTTTCCAGGCTGGTCTCAAACTCCTAACTCAAGCAATCTATCTGCCTTGCCTCCCCTAGGCTGAGATTGCACGCCACCATACCCAGCTCTGAATTCAGGTTTTTAAATTTCTAATTTCAACGGCTTTCTGATAGTCTACATATTCACTTATTCTTCTTTTTGTTTGCTTGCTTGGTATTATGAGGTTGAACCAGGGTCTAGCAAATGCTAGGCAAGTGCTCTCTACCACTGAGCTGTACCCCAGCCCCCTTTTTATTTTTGAGAAAAGACTTCCTACATTGTCTAGGCTACCTCTGGCCTTGAACTTGTGATCTCCCTGCCTCAGCCTCCTGAGTAACTAGGATTATAGATGTGTGCCACTTTCTCATTCCTGAATTCTAATGTGTTTCAGTCCCTCATTCAGAAATATCCCTGAGGAACCAAATTAAAATCCAATTTTGGATTGGTCATGTTTAGGAAGAATGGAAGGGAGAAAGAAAAAAGGGGGTTTTATAATTAAATACCCCCACATGTCTGTCACCTTGTGCTGTGGAGGCTTGTGTGTTGCTGTGATGCTGAAAGCTATGATACTGGTATTTCAGATACCATCAGGGCCACCCATGGTGCACAGGTCTCAGCTGAGTTTCCAGACTAAGACAGACGAGGGAGAAGGACTCAACAGCCCACTCCCAAAACAATTAGCCATTGAAAACCCTAGGAATAGCAGAGAAGCCCTGTCAAATATAGTACCAGAAAATGAGCGACACAGGGTGGAAAGCATTCAAGAAATGACTAGGAAAGAGTTACCTCCTCAAAGTAGAGTTGATCTTAATGACAGGAATGGAGTAAAGCCCCTGGGACCTCCATTTGCTGATGTGGCACATCTTAAAATGAAAAGAAGCATAGTGTCTGCAACAATGGGCTCAAACATGAAAAGATGGTGGCCACGGCACAGTGTTGGGTAGTGTTTCATTTTGTTCTACTTAGGGTCACTATGAGTCAGATCTGACTCAATGGTGTGCAACAACAACGTAATTCAATAATTTCTCTGACTTAGAAAAAATTTTCACCTAACCCTAGCATATATATCTTACTCAGTCAGATAGTAAAATAAATATATATTTCATAGAAGCCTCTGGAAGAAATGGAAAAAATGGCAGCTCAGGAGTGTGTACTGTGATGGGGTGGAGGCAGGCTGATCCATCCACAAAGGAGGAATCAGGAACAGCTCTAGATTGCTAGCCAAGGCTATGCACAACCCACACTGGAGAATCCGCTCCTTGCCTACAGTGTCTCAATGAGAGTTGCAAGAGGGACCCACCTGTACTGGTGCAGAATCTGTCTCTGCCCTCAGACCTAAAGTGGCTCAGCCTGGCCTGCCCTACCCAGCCAGGGATCTGGGCAGACCAGTCCTCAGTTCCTTCTAACTAGAAATTTTCTAATTGTCTCTGGTGGAAGAAGGCCTGGGAGGCTGGGGTGAGAGGTCAGGTGAGCAGCCTTCATCTGTGGTGTGAGAGGAAGCACCTGCAGCAACAGCTGCTGCCACCCACTCCCCACTCCTCTTGCTCCAGCCCCTGGCCTCCTAGAGTGGGCTCAGATTCCTGCTGCCACCCCAGCTGCTTTAGCTCGCTAATCCCAATGGGATGTGGGCTGGGGAATCTGGAACCAAGAATTGGGGCTACTGGGAGACAGTAAAGCCATGGGGGACAGGTAAATTCCCTGTGGTTTCAACCACCTTTTCCCTTTTGGGGGCTTAGTAAGGATCCCGGGCCTTAGACCACAACACACAGAGAATAAAACAACTGGGAAGGAAGAAGGGATTTTGGTTTCCTGTGTTTGGATGGGAAGGCATGTGCACAAGCAAGGGGCATGTAGACCCTCGGATATGTATCTTTCCCTATGGAATGCCTAAGAGACTCCCTCAAAAACACTGAACTTGGACTTGTACACCTCTCTCAGGAATGTGTTTGGCTGTAAGAAACGGAGATCCAGACTAACATTGATGCAAAGATACAGAGTTTATTTTTCTCACACTACCAGAAACAGCTAGAGTTGGCTTACCTGCTCTGTGATGCTGCAAGGAATCCAGCTATTTCTATTTTTAAGCTTCATTATCCCTATCATATTAGCTTTCATCCTTCCAGCCTTAAGGTCTCTAAGGGATGAGAACTCCCAGGATCTCTCACACAGGGGAAAGGAAGACTGTGCCTTTCCCTCTATCAAAAAGATCAAAACATTTCCCACAACCTTCCTCCTTTCTATCCAGCCTTCCACTTAGGTTTCATTAGCCAATACTGGATCACGTGGTGATTCTTAGTTGCAGGAAGACTAAGAGAGCAGAGAACAGGATTTTCATGCCTAGCATAGGTCAGTGGTTCTCAATCTTGGCTTTGGTCTCTGAGATTCTGACTCAGTTGTCTGGGTTGGAACTTGGCATTGACATTTATTAAATGCTCCCAAAACTTAGGTAGTGTTCTCCTTCCTTCCTTCCTTCCTTCCTCTCTCTCTCTCTCTCTCTCTCTCTCTCTCTCTCTCTCTCTTTCTCTATTAATTGTGATTGCTTCTCACTACACTATGGCAGCCATCCTCAACCAATCTACCCTGGGCTCTGGGTGGGCCACCTTACTGTGCTGACTGGACTTCCCTGCTTATGCTCTCTCTGGGAGTCATTATTTAGATGATTAATTATTGAGTTTTGGGGCCACTTGCTAGTGAATTTGCAAGTAGTACTAGTTAGCTAATCAACTGGCTAACTACTAGAATGGTTAGTTGGCCTTCCTTCTTACTGATGTGTCCCGCACATAGTAAGCACTTGTTAAGTATTTCTTTGAGTGAATAAACCCACAGAATAGAGATAAGGTGGAGTTAATGTAGTATCAAGTGAGAAGTTACAAAACCATGTTATAAACCACTTTTACCAACCCCTGTACAAATACAAGAATATAAATTTGCATGAGAAGCTACTTTAAAATGTAGAGCCAGGGAAAGTTTGTTTCTCCACCCTTCGCCAAAGAATTACTGCTTCCACATTTCTGAAATAGAGAAATATCACTTTGCCCTGCCAGTAGTAAGCCAGATTTGCTCTCGATTATAGTACCTTTGCTAGCATTCAGCAATAGCATATATGATTTCTTCTTTGCCTTGGCCCTAATTTGTCTTTCTATTTGTGTTATTATTATAGCTTAATTTGGTTACAAAGCACCTCAAACCTTTTTTTGGGAGGGGGAATAAAATAAGTTTTTTAAAAAATACTTGGGATATTTTATTAACCACCTACTACATGCCAGGCATTTACGTGCATTAATTTAGCCAATTTTTACAATAAGCTAGTAGGTTGGTGTGATTATCCTCATTTGACATAGGCATAAGAGACTTGCCTGAGGTCACACAGCTGCTAAATGGTGATCCAGAATTCAGAACCTGATTTCAAGCCAAGGTCAGTCTAATGTCAAGCCTGAGGACTTTCTCCTAAGCCAACCCAAGTCAGTGTGGTAGATGCTTGGTTAAGGTGGCATTTGTTTAGCCAGTTGTGTGTGTGTGGGGGGGGTTGTACTTTAAACTCCTGAAACAGTTTTGGAGGAAAAGAAGAAAAAAAGTTTTCTTTTTTCCTACATCCCATTTGTCAGCAAGTACTACAGTTCATTAATTATAAGCCACTCTGTTGCTTTATGTACCATGAAGGAGAAACCTTCTAATTAAACTATGACACACCATTCCTTTTAAGATGCATCCCAATTTCAGAGGTGTCAAAATGTGAAAAAATGTGTCTTAGAATTGATGAAGCAAGGTATTCCATTCTCTCTCTCTCTCTCTCTCTCTCTCTCTCTCTCTCTCTGTGTGTGTGTGTGTGTGTGTGTGTGTGTGTGCTTGTGTGTGTGGTTTTTTTTGAGTAGGGACTCACTCCGTAGCCCCGGCTGGCATGATACTCACTGTGTGGGGCAAGCTGGCCTTGAACTTGCAGCAATCCTCTGGCCTCAGCCTTCCACCACCACGCCCAGCTCAGTATTCTGTTCTTCTGATGAGGAATGTGTGTATGTCATCCCTCTCTTTTACTCACTTGCTGGCTGGTTTGTTGCTTTGTTTTTACTGCCAAAACCTTGCCTATCCCTTCCATATTTCTTTTCTCCACATCATCATGAACCAGTTGATATTGATTTAGACTATCTCCCATGAGTCTCTAGAAAGGAAGCCTCCACTCTAGGGTGTTTTTTTTTTTTTTTTTTTTTTTCTATAACACATGATCTCATTCCAAACTTCCTCCAATGACTGTCCACAAATTCTTTCCAGAGTCTGGCCTGACTCTAGTCTTCCCATGGTACCTGGTGATTCACTGCCCTCCCTGTTGAAGATTCCACACAGCAGTTGGTTGGTTAGCCTGTCCACTATTTATTTGCAAGGGATTTCCCTACTGGCTATTGGAGAGGGTATGGGAAGGGGCTGGGGAGCAGAGGCTAAGGCATGCCACATAGTTCTCCATAACACAGGAAGCATGACTCCCCAGGCATCTTCTAAACCACCAGGGCCTTCCCTTTCTCCACTCCAGGAGGAGGTAGGATGTGGGAGATTAAGCTTCCCCAACCTTCTTAGATCTTACTTCCTCTCCCTAGCTTGGGACTCCATGAGAGGAGTCATAAATGGAAGATGGGATCAAGGATCATACCACAGTGGGTGGTAGGGATTCTGGAGCAGTGGGCCCATTGTTGAGCTGGATCACAACCTCCTGACAGCAGCAGCTGGCCTTTCTGAGTTGGTACTTTGCTTGTTCGTTTGAGTGCAGGGAGTTGAGGGCCTTCCATTTCTCAGCATTAGAAGAGGGTCAGATTCATCCAGGAAAGGAATTTCCCTCTGCTGTTCCCTTCAGCCTGATTCTGGGGTGAGAATCTGGAAGGGAAAGGAATAGTGGCTGACTGGGGAGGTTAGAGATCCCAGTGGAGGGAGAGGTGCACAGCCCAGACTAAGAACTGAGGGACTAATGTGGGGATCCTTATTGACAGGATTCTGGAGCCTTTGAGGATGGGTGGGCAAGCTTATCCTTGCCTCAGTCTGGGCATGTGACAGGCTTTGAGGCTGGGCCATGGGCTGAGATCCACGTGGGTCTGTCTGTGGAACCTCTGAGGTCTGTGGGGAGGGAAAGACAGATGTAGAGAAATAGAGGTGTGTGGTTGCAGAGGGTGGCAGGCTGGGTAGGGAAGTCTATCTAGACAGCTAAGCAGGCCTGTCTTTCTGAGCAGGCCTCACCTCACTTTCAAACACAGAGGCTGCGTTGCCTTGGCACAGGGCAGGTCGCTCCTCCATCTCAGCCTCCTAGATTGAAGCAGGCCACTGGGTTTCATCTTCAGCTCTGCAGGATCTTGGGGACCTGCTGGCGGAGTCCTGGCCCTCCCCTGCAGTTTCCGCAAAGGGCTCTGCCAAGCCTGGCACCTTCAAGCCGGGCTTGGGCTCCCCTCAGGGCCTGAGCTCCGACTGAGGCTGGCCCAGCATCTCCCCGGCGCCGCCGCTCCAGGCTCGGCCACCGGGCCTCCCGCCTGCCCGAGCGCAGGGCCTGCCCTCAGCCGTGACCTCAGCAGCCGACTCCAAGGGGCCCCAGGCCCGGTCCAGCGCCCGCTGTGCCTGGGACGGGACGAGGAGGGGCGGAGGAGCGAGGGGCCGCGCCCAGGGCCCGGAGCCCGCAGGTGTGAGGACTGGGTGGGCACCGCCGGCCAAGAGCGCGCGGGACCGAGACGCGTGTGCGCGGGGCCGAGACGCGTGTGCGCCGGCGACCCGGGGAAACGGGCCCCCGAGTAGACTGAGTGCACGGTGGGGGTCCGCAGAGGTGGCTCCCTGGAAGTGCGCCCCGGCGGGGGCCAGGCCCAGCCGTGCAACGCCCCTGCTTTGGGCCCGCGGCTCGGGGCGTGCGGTCCGCGGTGTCGAACCTCGGGTGAGAGCCGGCTCCGCCACCGGCCGCTCGTCCCTCTTCCCGCCTCCCTAATCTAAACCATGCGGGGCTCCGGGCCCCTACCCGGCCGGCGGGGCCCGAGGGCCTCGGGGAGGGCACGAGGCCGCGAGGCCGCGGAGCTGGCGGCCGGATCCGGGCTTGGGGTCCGGGGGCACCGCGGAGCCCCAGGACCCTAGATCCCCCCTCCCCGGGGGGCGGCAGGCGCGGACTGATTGACAGCGCCGACGTCAGCGTGGGGGTGGGGGGGCGGCCCGGAGGGAGGGAGGGAAGAGGAGGGAGCTGAGGCCCCAAAGTGCAGCCTCGGAGATCAAGGGCCCGCTCTTCAGCCGGGATGTGTCCGGCCCCGAGGGCGCGGCGGGCAGCGGGACCCTGACCCAGCGGCCCCAGTCGGAGGCCTGGCTGTCCCACGCTCCTCGGACCCGAGCCTGCTGTGGACCTCGGGCCGCAGGCGCCTCCGCATGCGGCAGCGCAGTTAGGGTGAGTGTGGGTTCCAGCGGGCTGGGGGTGTGCCGGGGCGTGCGGGGCCGGGGCCACCCGGAGCCCAGGGTTAGACTGCAGGGTCGAGGAGGATGAAGCTGGAAAAGGCGAGGATAGCGACCACTGGTAGGCAAGGCTGCCCGAGGACGGCGAGAGCGCCTCAGGTCCAGCGGCTGCCTCGGCCGGACATCCAGCAGCTGAGGCGTGAGCCCTCCTTTCGGAGTAACGGGACAGATTGGGTCTAGGGACCCAGGGCGCAGCTACAACAGAGCCAGTATCGTAGAAACAAGGCTACACCGTGACAGGAGGAACGGTGGCCTTGCAATTGGTGTTTAAAGAATAAAAAAGGCCAAAGAAGAGGGCCTGGGCACTGGCAGGGAAAATCGATGCAGAAACTCGAGCCACCAGAGCACTGGACTTCAGAATCTTTGATGCAACAGACTTGTTAAAATTAAGTCAATGAACATTATGTATAAGTAATAATAGATGCTCAAAAGTTACCAGAATGTGAGCAATTACTAGAGAAATAGGGCTAAGTGGCATAAATGGTACTTGGACTTTAAAGCAATAATAGACTTTTTAAGATTCAAATGAAAATAGTAATCACAACTTTAAAAAGATTAAAGACAAAATAACTCCAAATATAGGAACAATGTAAGAACTACTATATTGAAGTCAACAGCAAGGATACATAACAAATAGTAATGATGTAACAAATTACTACACTGTGGGCAACTATAGGGAACAAATGGGGCAAAGGGTGAACAATGAAAAATACTATTAAAGGAAATACTATTAGAAGCATTGACAGAATACTATCACCTAATGTATTATTGATACTGTAGTGAATTATTAAAAATATTAACCTAAATCGTAAGTAATATAGTAATATAAATAAAGATGCAGTAATGAGGATTGCTGGAGTAATATGACAATTTATGACCAAGGTACTAATAGTCACAGCAACATTATAAATAGTGGCTGAGTAATAAGAAGTATTGTAGCAATGTGATGAAAAATAATTGCAGTATTAAAGACTAGAGCAATATTACAAATTATGACAAAGTCACAAGAAGTAATGATGTGATGAAAAATAACTAGCAAATTAAGATCTGTAATGTTACAAATAATGACAAAGTAACAAGATATTGTAACGATGTGATGAAGAATAATATCTGCAGTATTATGAGCAATCCTAACAGATTATGGTAAAATACCAAGGAACATAAGGATTCAAAGAAAATTAACATGAATATTGAGAAAAACAATATTAGAAGTTATGCAAATAACAGCGTGACAAAATCTGCGCAGAATAAAGAACTAGAAACGGAAACATTTTAGGAATACAGAGTAAAGATAAAATAATGATAGATTAACATAACCTATTGGAACACTGTATCTAATTACCCAGATATTGGCAGCAGTGTTAGTAATGTGCTGGAAGGCCCTTGGAATGCTGAAGCAGTTACAGGAAAGCAACAGCATATTTAATAATAATGAATTAACGAATCAAGCCAGTGCTTTAACCATACAGTGCTAAAGACAAAAGTACTAATAATTCATGTGATAGGGTAAATATTCTTAATGTTACTGAACTGACCAGAATACTACTTCGATAACAGGGACAATTAAAATATTAAAAATAGTACAAAATATTAACAATTTCCCCAGTGCAAGAAAAAACTCACATCTACACGTGAAAAGAAAAATGCTGCCTTCCTTGGAAAATGAGATAGCCAAAAGCAACGAACCCTAGCGCAGAGGGAGCGGAGCCCGAGGGCCGCGCTCGAGGAGGGTCGACGTAAGGGACCCGCGCCGAGGCGGAGGCGAGCGCGGGCCGCCGACACCGGCTGAGTGCTGAACCAGTGCTGGGACGCCAGGTCCACAGGGACGGCGGGGGTGGCAGCTCGGGCCCCACAGGCCAGGGAAAAAAGAGAAACTAGTGGGGAGCTTCGGAGAGGGCAAACTGTGGCGAGGTCAGAATGTGGCTCCGTGGCAGAGGGAAGGAGGAAGCGAACCCCGACGAAGGGAAGGAGAACGCACCAGTGTGGGTGGCGGGACCCGCGACTGTGTACCCGGGTTGCCGACGTGCCCTGCTCCGGGCAGGATTGAGAGTGCGGGTCTCGAGCCGAAAGGCGCCCCAGCACGACTCTGCTGTGATTAGCGCCTGCAGAGGACCTAGTGGCCAGGTCGGAAACCCTCCAGGCAGCCCCTCCTCTTGGCCCCGCGAGCCACCGCACCTGGGGCGGGCCATTTGTGGGCGCCTGTCCTGGCCGGGGGCCCAAATATAGCGGGAACCAGTGCTTTCGCCCTGGCGCGCAACTACCCTCATGGCGCAGCGTCCTCCTGTTTGGGGGCTCCTGAGTTTTCAAAGGTCGGCCCAGAACCAGCACGTGGCCCAAGGCAGGCGCTGGGGCCGGATGTGTCCAAGGAGCCTTGTTCCCGGCCCGCTGTGACCAAGGACAGGCTGGGCTGTCAGCCTTATCTTTATGGGCTTTTCCCAGCCCTGGCTGGCCCCGGCCCCTTTTTATCTCCTCGGTTGCACTTGGCTTGTTTACTTTTTGAGGCCCTGGGAGCCAGAGTCTAAGCCTGGGATGGGGAAGCTGGGTAGACCAGGGGATTGAGCCTGAGGATGCCCAGGAAAATCCAAGGTAGAGTAGAATGAAGGTAGGAGGGAAAAGAAGAGGGCTTCCATCACAAGACAGGCAGTCAGACATACAGAAAGCCCACTAGAATTTGGCCAGATTGAGAAGGGGGAAGAGCAGGGTAATGGGAAGGGAAGAAGTATAGATAGTGTATGATTGCATCCCCAAGGGATGCAGGACTGGCTGGTCCTTGCCAACTGGACTTTCCTTCTACTATCCCCAAACCAGCTGCAGACAGGGAGCAGGCACATGGGCAGGCGGTGACTAAGCCCAGACACTTGGGGAAACAGAACTGTGCCCGAGGTAAGACTCAAGACTCGGCTGTGCTTGTGAACTGGACCCACCCTACTGGCGCCATCCTTTGCTGGGAAGGATCTGGGTCCTTTAGCCCAAAGCAGAGCCCTTAGGAACTATGATGTGAGTGGGCGAGCCAGCCTGTGTGAAAGTGAGTGTAGGCTCGGGAGGGCCCTGGCAGAGTTCAGGGCCTGGACTAGAGGGGCCCTAGGAGAATGGAGCTGCTTGGGTTAGTAGGGTGCAATATGAGGGTGCTGTGGCCCTGTAGAAGGGGAAAGTGAGGAGTGAATGCCTTTGGCTCAGGAAGTCTTCCTGAGGGCCATGTGAGGCATAGGTGAGGGTGGGTAAAAGAGCAGCTGCCTGAAGGGCCACGCAGCGATTGGCCCTCTCTGCAGGTGTGGAGCCGCAGGAGCCTGGGCTCTACCTCCAGGCCCAGCTCTCCCCTCCTACCGGCGCAGCTCCTAAGTGAAATGTCTAGCTGCCCTGGGCACAAATCGAGGCCTAGACCCCAATGATTCCAGACTGGCCCAAAAGACCCAGGTCTTGGGATCTACTGGAGGCCAGCAGGAGGGAGGGACTGGGGGTGCAGCTGGGGCTATGCCGAGAAGGCGGTCCTTCCCCCTGAACTACTCAATCCACAACCCCACACCCAGGCAGGCAGACCTTGAACTGCACGAAGACCCTCCCAGGTCCAGAACCTGGAGGGAGGCAGCGAGGGTCCTGGCCTCCCCGCATGCGCCCTCCCCCAGCCAAGAAGGGGGCGGGGTCCACGTGTGCCAGGGCGGCCACGGGCGCCTGCTCGAAGCCCCTGGCGCTGCTCGACAGGGCCTCAGGGCCTGTGGCGTGTGTGGATCTGGGCGAGTGATTCGGCGCGTGCTGTGCCCACAGGAGATGCTGCAGGATAAAGGCCTGTCGGAGAGCGAGGAGGCCTTCCGGGCCCCGGGCCCCGCGCTCGGGGAGGCCAGTGCCGCCAACGCCGCCAACGCCCCCGAGCCCGCGCTGGCCGCGCCGGGCCTCAGCGGAGCCGCGCTCGGCAGCCCCCGGGGCCCCGGCGCCGACGTCGCCGCCGCCGCTGCTGCTGCAGAGCAGGTAGGGCCGCGCCAGCCGTCGGGCAGACGTCGGGAGTCGGTTTGTCTGCGCGTGCCTGTCATTCCGTCTGACCGAGAGCAGGACTCCCATTGAGGGGTCCCTGGCTGTGTCCGAGGCTGCCAGCCCGTTCGTCCTCCACGGGGCACAGCTCGTGTGCTCTGCTCTCGGGCTCCTTCTCCGCCTCCAGCCCTCGGAGTTAACTCTGGGGCAGGCGGGGAAGGGAGACCCCTGCGGCAGGGAGACAGCCCAAACCAAGCGCCCTGCTCCGAGGACCCAAGAGGGCAGGGGCAAAAGCCAGGGAGCGGGCGAAATGAGCTAACCCTGCTTGGGTGCACAGAGGAGCTGCTGTGGGGCCGCGAGGCCACAGCGATGTCACCGAGAGGCTTCGCGGTGGCAACAGAATGATCGCCACGACCCGAATCCCGCCCGCGTGGATCTCCGTGGCCGCGGGCGTGTCCGTGCGTCTGTCCGCAATCTCGTGGCTAGGGCCAGCCACGCGAAGTGTTTTCGTTTGTGTAAGAGTGCGTGTCGTCTGCCCTGGCACGGTCCCTCTGTGTCCTCTTTGGGCCCATTTGTAAGTGCGGCCCCGAAGGAGGGATTTGAGTTGCTGATTAGATTTTTTTTTTTTTTTTTTTTAATTCACCCATGGTTCACGATAACTTTGTGAAACGAAATCTCGAAGTGCGGGCTCCCGGGCGCTGGCACGTTCTGCACACTTCTAGGGTCTGCGTCCCGCAGGCTCCGCGTGGAGCCGTGGGCCAGGCAGACATGAGTCCTCCTCCCTCCCGTTCCCAGACCATCGAGAACATCAAGGTGGGGCTGCATGAGAAGGAGCTCTGGAAGAAGTTCCACGAGGCGGGCACGGAGATGATCATCACCAAGGCAGGCAGGTCAGCGCCGGGAGCTTTACCTGGGGTGTGTTGGGGTGCCGGGGCGGGGGGCGCGGCAGGTGGGAGCGAGGAGGATCATCTCCACGGGATGGAGATGCCCCAAGAGAGGACTTCCTTGGCAGTGTTTTCAATTCTGGGCCTGGGAACCTGCCGAGGAGTCCTGAGGAGTTCCGTCGGCCAGAGGGGTCTGGGTGCCACATTCCTCAGCGGATTGAGACTCCGCAGTTGAGGCCCGCCCGGGTTTACCCCACTGGAGGATGCTACCACAGTGCTCCAGAGAAAGAGCAGCACTATGCATATGACATGCAAACAAGGATGGCCACCCCTGAGGCCGCCCCCAACTGTTTTGGCCCCCTGTAGAGCTACTTTGTCCTCCTCTCTTTGGGAATCTTTTCGAGGAGATTCTCAGTATTAGTTGGGGACTTTATGAGAGACGCCCTCTTAAGATAGTAGAAGGGCATGCGACTGTTTTTCAGTTTCAGTTACCCCTTCAGGAGCAGGCTGAAACCCAAGTCCTCACCCCAGGAGCAGCCCCCTTCTCTGGCAACCAGAAAGCACCATGGGCTCTGAGTGTTATTCAGGGAGCAGTCCTCGGGTGGCTGACAGAGAGGGATGATTTATAAAGTGGAAACATCTTTAAAATGCGCTGGTGTCTGTGGGAGAGAACAGGGAGGAGAGGGTAAGCAGAGGAAGACTCAGACTGTGGACTGCAGAGATGACAGAGATTCGCCGGGGAGGGGCATCTGGGGTATGGCTCCTGGAAAGTTCAGGTTCAGGAGCCCTCTCCCCACTACTCTGCCACTTCCACATACACACCCTTGATTTGGGTCCCTAGGGACAGGTTAGGTGAGAAAATGCCCCTTTGCCTACTGTGGGCCCATTATTGGAGTTTGGGAGAAACAAGACAGTGAACCAGGGATTTGGATTCAGATGTGAGGTGGGAGGAGCATTCCAGTTCCGATTCAGTTATTTCCATCTGTGCAACCCTCAGACAAGGCACTTAAGGGCCTCAGCCCCAGTCCCACTCCATCTGCAAAAGAAAAGGTCCTGCTTCGTACAGTTGACCATAAAGCATTTAGCACAGTGCTAGTCAAAAGATGTGAAATGCTGGTGTTTTGCTGTGTGCAGTGTAGGGGTGCTGTGGTCCATCTTGTCTCTGTTCACAGGCGGGCCTTGTAAAGTTTCTTTTATTTTGTTGAGGGAGGAGGTCTGGGCACCTGGCCACCCTCATGTATTAGGGAGATGTCATGGCCACCGAGGGCTTCTGTCAGGGGAGAAGGAAGGTTGGTTTCAGGGCCTGAGTTTGCTGCATTTTGGGGATGGGGAAGTAGGGTACATTAAGAGGCTTGGCAGAGGGTGCCACGTGGAATAGTCATTGAGGACAGAGAGACGGACAGGTGTCACAAACCTTGCCTCTTCCTAGCCAGGTGCACTTGTGCAAGTCACTAACCTCCTGTAGCCCCATGGTATCAGGTAAATAAATGGCAACTGTAGATGTAATTGCTGTATTTTCTTTTTCAGTTTATTTTAAGGCTCATACCAGGGGTTCATGTGAATAGTTCTGGGTAAATTGTCAAGTGGATTACAGGTGTGCAGGAGGGAGATTTATTTCTTGTGCCTACTGGGGTGAAGGGAAGGAGGGAAAAAAAGAGAGAAATCCAGAATTTCCATTTTTGGTCAGCAGAAGTAACCTTGTCTCTTAAAAATAAATGGTCAGCATATTATCCTGGCATGCCTGGCCTCTGGCACTTTAAACAAAAGGCATTTGTGGTTCTTCTTGGTGGGTTTCCTGCACCTGCATAGGTCTTCTTCCCTCCGTGCTCCCAACAGCCCCACACACTCCAGAGGTGACCAGCTTCTGGCAGATGTTTGTGATGGATCCTAGTGGGGTCTTAGACATGGGCTTCAGGGAATGAGAGTAGTAGTTTTTAAGTGGCTGTGATGATGTTGGCCAATTATGGATTCATCACAGCCTTTCATTTCTCTGGCTGAAAGTTATCCTTGTCTCTGGTCTAGCTAGTCCTTCAGAAAATCACTAGCCTCATCTCCCACCCCTACTCCGTGGTTCTCATGGACCCTATTTCCCTCAGCAAAGCTGACCACTACCCCTTTCCCCTGGGGATCCAGCCCTGGTACTTGCACATGCTAAGCATGCTGCTCTACTACTAAGCTATACCCACAGCCCCCCAATGTCTTCAAAGACCAGCTTCATTGCTGTGTTCGTTGTGCAAGGGCAGCCCCTGCATGCAGGTTGCTTCAGGTGGACTGTAGCTCTTGAACACTCTGTCCAGTGTCTCTCCTTATTCCCCTAAACTCTATGTCTCCACCAGACCCTTCCTGTTATGCTTTTATTTCTCACCTGATGCCTTGAACCTTTCTTCTGAAACTTGGATCATAGATTCCTATATTGTGAGAGTTGGAAGAGAAATGTAAGAATATAAACCAAACCCCAGAGAAGGGAAGTTAAGCAATTGCCAGGTCTGTACAAGCAAAGTAGCCAATGTACCCAAGAACAAGACCCTAACTTTGAGAAATCCCCTTGATCCTCCTCCTCTCCCACCTCTAGGGCCCTATTCAATGTGGGGTTGTTGTTCAGTCCTAGAGATTCTGGCTGGTTAGGGACATGATGACTGTAGCCTGGTTAGGGAGAAAAGGGGGCCCTGGTGAAGGGAAGCCAAAATACTCTCAAGCCAGTTTGAGTCACAAGCCTCCTGCTTTCGACCACTGGATGCTTGAAAATCTGAAGGCCAAAGGAGAGAAGAGTCTCTGTCATTGGATAGTGTCTTTAAATTGTCAATTGTATCTGGTGACTAAAATGCCAACTGCAGGGTGGTATTCCAATTTCTGAATGCTCAGGAACTCCTGATACCAGGTGCAAAATGGGGGCCAAACCCTTCCCCAGCCAGTGTCTGTCCATCTCAGGTCCTACATCCAGAGGGCTCCTACTGGTAACTACAGAAAGCAGACTTCTCTCTTGGCCTCTTCATGTCCCTGCCAAGCTTGATAATGTGAGAAACTGCATTTTCTCCCAAACACAGATAAAAGTGAGCTCCACAAAAATTTAAATATAAACCTCCCAAAATGAAAATTTCCTAACCGCCTGACTGCCCTACCCCTAGGTCATGGTTTTGCCACCAGATAAATCTCCACTATCAGCTTTCATAGCCTGTTGAGTTCAATGTTGCTTGTGTTAGTGACAGTGAATTTGTGTTTGAAAAATGAACTACCGATGAGAACTCCTGTTGAACCTGTATTGTTTGTTATTCTGAGGCAAGGATTTGGCCCAGCTTAATCCGGGGCTTCAAAGCCAATTGCCCTCACTCTGTATACAGAGCGTCATAGCCCAGTGGCGTGGATGATAAGAGAAGTAAGGGTTGAAGACACTGGGAAAGTGGGTTGGAGAGAGAGTGCTTTGATCTCTTCTTAAAGTATTTTCTGAAAGCAAAAGTCTATCAGAAGGAAGTGCCTTTAAAAAAAAAATTCTGCGAGAAGCAACTGAGCTTCCCAAGCAAGATCCATTCCACACATCCTTACCCTGCCCTCCCCCTCAGGGAAAATATTTCTTCAGAATGCTTTGAGGGAGTTAGAAAGAGACCTTTCTCTCTCTCTCTCTCTCTCTCTCTCTCCCCCCCCTCCTCTCTGTGTTGTAAAATGGGAATCAATTGAGTAGCTTGGCCCCTGCTCTTAGAAATCATTTGGCAACAAAAGGCTTGGCCCCAGTATAGACAGCACCCACATCCCACCTTAACCTCAGCTTCTGTTGCTGGGCCCTGGCCTCCTCCTGACTTACCCATAATTCTTCCCAGAGACCCGTGGACATTAGGGATAGAAAAATAGGTGGGGTTTCCAGTGGACCCCTGCCTTTACCCTGCAGCTGATTTTGTTTCCTTTTAGACCCTGGGCTCCAAGGCATATATATATATATATATATATATGTGTGTGTGTGTGTGTGTGTGTGTGTGTGTGTGTGTGTGTAAGCAAATATAATTTTTATGTAGATTTTATTGAAGTGTAACATTTCTGCAAAAGAGTGCACAAATCTTAAGTTTACAGCTCTTTAGACCTTCACAAAATGAACACGTGGATACTGTCTAGATAAAGGAAGGGAACTTTCCCAGCCCCTCAGCAGCCCTTCTGTGTGCACTCCAGATACCACCGCTCCCACCCTCAGAACCACTCCACAGACTTCTCACCCCTTGGAATTGGTTTTGCGCCTGCATTTAAGTGAAGGCACATGTCGCTGTTTCTAGAGCTCCTCACCCCTGGGGAAGTCGGGCTGTTGGTGGGGTTGGGGGCCTAGCCAGGTAGAGAGAATCTGGCGGGTTCCCCAGGTCCGCTATTCTCTGTCCTCTCCCCCCGGGACTTGGGGCAAGAAGGTCAGCGCCTTGGATTTGACAACCACCTTGACCCGGTGCCTAGCGGCTCTCCAAGCTCAGCTATCACCTGCGCCTTCCCTTTCAGCAGTCAGTTCGCACTTAGAGATTTGCTGCCAAAATCAAAATGCCCCACACCCTCGTCCTGGCTCCTCAAGTCTCCGACACCGAGAGAAACGTCCAAGAAAGCTTATCTTAGTAGTTCATTCTAAAACCATTTCCGAGGATGAAGCAGATAAAGGCTGCAGCCCAGCACCCTTTTGGAGCCCGGCTCGAGGTCCGAGGGGAAACCCAGGCTTTCATCTCCTCCCCGGCGCGGCGGGGCAGGCAGCTTGTTTATTCCCCTGGCGGAGCCGTTTCCGCGCGCGCTGTGCTGGGGCAGCGCCCCATCCGCCTGGGGTTTCGGGGCTGGAGGGGGCGCAGGGACCTAGGGCAGCACCGAGTGGGCGCGAGGCGAGCAGGCGCGCGAGCCGCGAGCGAAGGCTGCGGAGAGGCGCAGGGCGCGGCGCGGGCGAGGGAGGGATGAGGGGCTGGAGGCGAGCGGAGAGCGTGCGGGGAGCCGGGCTTCACCTCCCGCTCTCCCGCTGGCGACGGAGCCAGCGGGGAGCCCGCGCAGCTGGCGCGTCCCTTTTCGCTCCTCCCTCCTCAGCCCACTGAGGCGGTCCCTTCCTCCATAGGGTTGTCGGTTTCCAGGTACATTTATGTCATAAATCAGAGACATAAGTTACACCTCACTTTATGGTTTCCTACGTTTTGTAGCGAGGCCCTTTACTTTTGCCAGAAGAGCCCAAAGGAAGTCAGAGCTCCCAAACCCAGCCTGGCTTCTGTCGCCTGAGTCATGATGACCTGATGAAAGCCCCCATGCCAAGCTTTCGGGCTCCTGGGTTAGCAGATGGCCATGGGGTGGGTGTGGGCACGCCTCACCGGCATGGGCAGCTCTCTTCCTCTGTCCTGGGCAGCCCTCCATCCTTCTGGAGGCACTTAGGGTGGAGGAACAATAGTGCTTAGGGACCCCATAG
The DNA here is from genome assembly GCA_007922755.1 of Pedetes capensis. Taxonomy (NCBI): domain Eukaryota; kingdom Metazoa; phylum Chordata; class Mammalia; order Rodentia; family Pedetidae; genus Pedetes; species Pedetes capensis. The sequence continues at coordinate 32,574 of VMDO01018548.1, forward strand.
AGTTCTGCATAACCCAGAAGCAGTCCCTGAACTGGACCCTGACAGGGACCTGACCGTCTGTTTCCATGAAGCTCCTGAGCCCCCAGCTAGGTGGATGTGCAGCAGAGGACTTTTGAACTCCCCATGCAGACCTGACATCCCCGATACCCCGTGGCCCTCCCTGCTTCTGAGGGCTGCTGCCCTAGGATGAGGAGAGGAGAACTGGTGGGCAGAGGAGGCCCAGGCTGAGGCGCTGGCCTTCCCTGCACCAGCGCCCAGCACCTCCCCAGCACCACTCCTTTAGGTATCTTGTCCATGATCAGGCACCTGAAGGGGCCAGATCCCTGTGCACCAGCTCTGGGCCTTGGGAGGCAGAGCACAGGCTCCCCATGGGGCTTCTAAGGAGCACTCAAAGTCGGCCTGGCCTTCTGAGCTGCCAGGTGACATGTAGTAGGGAGGAGGAGATCAGGGCTTCTCAGCCCTCCTCCACCTAGGTTATGCGGACTGGTGAAGGTGAAGTGGCAGCCGGCCATTTCCTCCTGGCCCCCTGTGTGGACACTGGCCTCTGCTGTTGCCTCCTGGAGTGACTGACTACAAGAGAAGCAGGCTAAGCGCAGGCCACTGGTGCCAGGCCAGCCCAACCCAAGCACAGCCAGGGCTGCCCCATTTTGTGGTGGTTTCTGTAGTATTACAAAATGGTGGCCTGGAGGGGACAGGCTTCTCAGCCTTCCTCCGGGGAGGGGGAGGCTGCCAGCTGCCGCCCTCCCCCTTCAGCTTTTGGCTCTCTAGTAAAGAGGGTGGTGCCAGGGAAGAGGGTGGTGGGGGCCCCAGCTGTGCCCCCAGGCCGGACAGGGGCCTGGTGCGCAGGAGGAGTTGGGTTCCTGAGCCCTCATTTCCCCCATCTTTGGAGAGGGGGTGGGGTGGATATTTGAAAATGCTTTCAATTGACATCTGAGACAAATTCTTCCACACAGTTTATAAGTCCCTAGACTTGCAGCTAGAACTGCCCCCGCCCTCCAGGCACACACGCAGGCACGCATGCGCACTCACACCATGTGCTTGCGGACCGGCCTGGTGAATCCACTCCCCAAATAGTCCCATTTCCGGGCTGCGATGATTTCCCCAGTCTGGCTTGCAGCAAGAGAGGGGCACAGGCCGGGCCTGGGGTGGAATTGAACCACTGAAACCCCCCCACCGCCACACACACCACCCTAGGTTCCTGGCAGGGCTTGCTGGAGGGTCTGCCAGCTTGTGGATGCCTTTATCCTTTCTGGAAGCCCTGCCCTTCCCGGGTAAGCTGGGACCCCTGTCGACAAAATGATGGACTCCTGTGTATATGAGGTGTCTTTCTCTCTGGTCACTAGAGGAAGAGGACCAGCTGACGTTTCCCTGGGATGGATGGCCTGGGCAGCATCACAGCTCAGGGGGCTCTGGTTTCTCTAATGTCTTCACTTAGGTTTGGCCCCTGCTGCTCTCCAGGAATCAGTAGGGAGGAGCAGGAGCATATGAGGACGAGTGTGAAGTTCTGTCCGTCCCACTCTGATCAAGTTCAGTGTCAGGGACCTGATCACCAGGGAAGGGAGCTGTGCTCTTGCTTGTATGTGGACCTGCTGTTGTATCTGCTGAGGGGTTTTGGGGGAGCCTTTCTCTAGAATATTCTCTGAGTCTTGGGGTCCTGGACGGCCTCAGCATGGGCTGCAGGAACTGGAAAACTCTTGTGTATGTGGTTTTGTCTGGCTGGTTTTTTTTTTTTTTTTTTTTTTTTTTTTGGTTTGTTTGTTTGTTTTGGTTTGGTTTTTGGTGAATCCTTTTTCGCAGAAGTGGGTCATACCACTGACTTGTGGAGGATGGAACACAGGAGGGGCTGGTGGCAATAGTCATAAATATACTCATTTAATCCAGATGGAGACAGCTGTTAATATTGTCACCATTTTAGAGATAGGGAAACGAAGGAACAGAGAGACCCAAGCAAATTGCCTGAGACTTCAAGCTCATCAGTGGACCAGGCTGTGGGCCACAGGAGGTGGTTCTTATCCATGAGGCTCCTGGACTGACTTTCCAAATTTGTAGCTAGGGTGCTCGGACCCAGGCAAAGCTTTGGAAGGATCCAAGGCTACCAGGGTTTGGGGGAGCATGCTTCTGAATCTTCCTTTGAATTGGATGAAGGCATGAAGGTTTCCACCTGACATGATTCATTGCTTATGGGAGCAGGCGATGGGCTTCCAGGGGGCTTCTGATGGTGCCCCAGAGCTTTAGCTGTGTATGGGCTGGCAAAGGACAGGAGAAAATTAAGTCATCCAGGTCAGTTTAGAAATCCTGACCAGGGCTCTATGCTTCAGCAGGTCACAGCCACTGGGTCCCAATCTAAGGAGAGGAGAATTTGGGACAAGGTATAAACTGTCTTCCTGCACATGACTGACGGCTGAGGGAGTTCAGAGAGAGCAGTTAGGGCAGCCCTTTCCCGTGCACCAGAGCAGAGAGAGAGAAGTGGGCTGTGCAAGCTACCCTGAGGGCCAGGAGCTCTTGCTCCAGGGGCACCGTCTGCCCCCTTGCTCACTCTGTGCCATTTCTCCTCATGCTCTGCCCATGCTCCACCCCGCCCCTTGGCCCCCTCAGGAGGATGTTCCCCAGCTACAAGGTAAAAGTCACAGGCATGAACCCCAAGACCAAGTACATCCTGCTGATTGACATCGTCCCTGCCGATGACCATCGTTACAAGTTCTGTGACAACAAATGGTAAGAGCCCTGGGACCTGCCTTGCCTCAACTCTTTTCCCACTCATCACCCTCTGCCACCCGATGTTTGGTCTAGGGATCCCCTAGACTGTCTCAGTGATTGCCCACATCTGCAGCCTTGGGATACCGCCCGCACTCAAGACTGTAGGTGGGGCTGGGGCTGGAAACAGCTGTAGTGCTTGGTGTTGGCTGGATCTCAAGGGTCCACATTGTCCCCATAGCTATGGGCAGTTGAGCCTTGGTGACTGTGTTGTCAGGTAGTGGGAAAAAAACTAGCACCTATGGATCCAGGTTCTGTCCATTCTTCCCTGAGGAGGTGGAGGGGGCCTTTACTAGGTGGCATGGTTACCTGGCTCCCGTGTTTCTCTGCCCATGTCCTCTGTCAGGCTGTAGACTGTGTCCCCCTTGGGCTGTGTCCACCTTCAGACTGAAAGGTGCCTGGGGTCAGGTGATGGGATCCTTGGGCAAGGGTCTGGGGGAGAGAGGCAGGTGGAGGGGCCAGGTAGGTCAGTGCTGGGCTCTTCTCATGAGATCAACTCTTTAGTAACCTGTCTGTTCCCAGAACTCAGAGCAGCACCTGCCTGAGAGCAGTTGGCTGGGGCCCTGGGCTCTAAGTTATGGGTAATAAAACCAGCAGACATGGGGCTAAGGAGGTAAGCTGTGATGACCAGGTCCTAGTAAGGGCCGAATTTAGGGAAGACCAGTGGGGAGGAGGCAGGAGGCATCTGAGGCTGTGTGTGGAAGTTTTTTCTACCCCACTCTGATCACATCCAGGGTCAGGAACCTGAACTGCATTTTTGTTTCTTTCCTCTCTGGGCAAAATTAGATCTGAGAGCAGACTCTGGCCTATGGGACAGCCACCAATGAATCCTTACCATTGTTTTTGAGGCAAACAATTTGAAAATTGTGTATGTTCTTTTTGAACCTCCCTCCAACTAACACAATTTATAACATAAAAAAGTTATAAATATGGAGGCTGGGGACACTGCTCAGTGGTTGAGAGCTTGTTTAGCATGTGTGAGGCCCTAGGTTTGATCCCCAGCACTGACAGTAAGTAAATAAATAAATAAATAAATAAATAAATGACAATTACAAATATAACACACACAGAGAAGTGCCTAAATCTCCATGTAATACCTCTGCGATCAGCCTCAGTCCTTGCAGTAAATGCTCACCATTGCCATCTCCCTCTTTATAACGCAGTGAAGTAGGAGGCTGGGAACCGCTGCCTCCTTCTCCGAGTCCAGCGTTGACAGTGGGATGGGAGCAGCAGCAGCTCTTTCCCTCTAGGCAGGGATTCTAGGCTTCCCTGGACCCCAGCTTCCTCACCCGCTGCTGCTGTCTGCTCTGTTGGCAGGATGGTGGCAGGGAAGGCTGAGCCGGCCATGCCAGGAAGGCTTTATGTCCACCCAGATTCTCCTGCCACGGGGGCCCACTGGATGCGCCAGTTGGTCTCTTTCCAGAAGTTGAAGCTGACAAACAACCACCTGGACCCCTTTGGCCACGTAAGAGCAGGGACTGCCTAGCCTTGCGAGGCAGTGGTGGGAGTGGGGCAGGTGGGGACTGGGGTGGGAAGAATCCACTCTTGGGGCTCAGCCCCAGGCCTTGGCACTGGTCTGCCTGTTTGTGGAAGGAGTGTGGACCTCTCATCAAGCAAACAGCTGTACCCATCCACCCCTACCCTTCCTCTTGACTCTGGGCTAATGTCTCAGCCTTTTTGAGCCTTAGTTTCCTTGTGTAGAGATGGAAATGACCATCGGTACCTTTCACAGTGGGGTGGGATTTAGCTTAGTTGGTAGAGCATTGCGCTGCAGTCTCTGAGATCCTGAGTTCAATTCTCAGCACCACAAAAGTGGGAGAAGGACCTGGCAAATCCACTCCCAAGGCAATCCCAAAACAGCCATTGAAAACCTTATGAGGGTTGCTATGAGTTGGATACCGACTCGATGGCACCTAACAACAACAACCTTTCACAGTAGTGAGGCTTGACTGAGAGAATATGTAGAAAGCACTTTGAAGATTGTTGTTGTTGTTGGGTACCATCAAGTCAGATCTGACTCATAGCAACCCTAAGTACAACAGAATGACACACTACCCAACACTGTTGTGCACACAGTCTTTTTATGTTTGAGCCCATTGTTGCAGCCTCTATGTTTCTTCTTATTTTGAATTGTACCACATCAGCAAATGGAGGTCCCAGGGGCTTTATTCCATTGCCATCATTAAGGTCAACTCTACTTTGAGGAAGCATCTCTTGCCTAGTCATTTCTTGAATGCCTTCCAGCCTAGGGGCTCATTTTCTGGCACTATATTTGACAGTGCTTCTCTACTATTCATAATTTTTTTTGATGGCTAATTGTTTTGGGTGTGGGCTTCCAGGTCTTTCTTCCTAGTTTGTCTTGTTCTGGAAGCTCAGCCCTCATGGTTTCTGAAACACTGGTGACATAGCTTTCAGCATCACAGCAACATGCAAGCCCCCACAGCACGACAAGCTGACAGATGCCTTGAAGATTGTTGTTGTTAGCTGCTGAGTTGGTGTCTGACTCATAGCAACCCTAGGTACAACAGGCAAAACACTTATTGTCAGTGCTTCTCTGCTATTCATAGGGTTTTCAGTGGCAGATTATTTTTTGGGAGTGGGTTGCTGGGTCCTTCTCCCAAGCCTACAGTATCTGGTGTTCCCACAAGATCTCCCATCCAAGTACTAACCAGGCCCAACCCTGCTCAGTTAGCTTCCAAGATCTGATGGGGTTGGATGCCACAGTACTACGGCTGCAGGTACTTTGAAGATAGGAGGCTCTAAATAAATAGCAGCCATGACAACAATGATGATGAAGGTGTTGGTGGTGGGCCATATCTTTCAGCTTCCAAAATCTGTCCTTGCTGAGCATAACACAAGATATAAGGATGAATTCTGAAGCCCATCTTTGGCACGTACTGTCTGCCTGGCATCCAGAAGGGAAGGCCTTGCTCTTGCTCCTGGGTCAGCCCCTGCCCAGCTTGCCTGGGATCTGGCTCTCATAGAAGGGATTCTGAAGCCCCATCCAGCCTGCCCAAGCTCATTCTTTCCCCATCTGGCCCCTGCAGGCCCATAGAAAGGAGCATTTTATGTGGAAATTTTTAGCTCAAGTGTATGGCAAATTGGTATCATCTGCCAGGGCTTAGGCCCTGCCGCTCTGGACTTCTGTGGTTACTCTGGAGGCACAGGGCAGGGGCACTGTGGGGCACGGGGTGGCAGAGGCTGCTGGATGCCTCAGTTGTGCCACGTGCATAACACTCAGGGTGCAGGTAGCAGGGTGGGGCAGGTGCAAGTATGTCCCTCTTTTATGTCTGCTTGCTTTCTTTTTTTCTTTTTATTTTCTCTTCTTTTTTTCTTCTCTTTCTTCTCTTTCTAGTGTCTCTCTCTCTCTCTCTCTCTCTCTCTCTCTCTCTCTCTCTCTCTCTCTCTTTCTTTCTTTCTTTCTCTCTTTTCCTCTCTTTCTGTCTGTCCTTCCTTCCTTCCTTCCTTCCTTCCTTCCTTCCTTGGGGGTTGAACCCAGGGCTTCTTACCTACTTTGCAAGTGCTCTACCATTGGACTGCACCCCTATTTTTTATTTTTTGTGTTGAATCAGAGTCTTGCTAAATTACACAGGCTGCTTCTGGCCTTGAACCTGCGATCCTCCTGCCTCTGCCTTCCAAGTCACTGAGGTTACAGACCTGAGTCACTGCACCCAGATGTTTTATGCCTCATTTCAGTCTCTGGGGGACTGTGTGCAAATCGAGATTCAGTGAATGGTAGTTCCTCATGGAAAATGCCAGCAATGCTTCACTTTTGATTAGTAAGCAGCTCCTAGTTTCAGTTTCTCAGTCTTTTCAGTTCTCAACTCAGTCATTTGTGATGTATAAATAGGCAACTAGGAGAATGCCTAATTAACCTCATTAAGTCTGGTCTGTTTTGCAAGTCCCTAGACCAGGTTTCCCATTAAGGGTGGCTAGATCCTAAAGGGCCTGCAGCTGTAGCCCTGTGGCATCCGATCCCATCAGATCTTGGAAGCTAAGCAGGGTCGGGCCTGGTTAGTACCTGGATGGGAGACCTCCTGGGAATACCAGAAGCTGTAGGCTTGGGAGAAGGACCTGGCAACCTCCTCCCAAAAATCAATCTGCCATTGAAAACCCTATGAACAGGAGAGAAGCACTGACAATAGTGTTTCCCCTGTTGAACAGAGGGTCGCTATGAGTCAGATACCGACTCGACGGCACCTAACAACAACAACAACAGATCCTAATGGAAAGGGTCAGCCACGATCCAACCTGCTGGAGCACCAGGATCTTTCAACTGAGAGGAGGGGGACCTCCTGTCTTCCTGGATACCACCTGGCCAAGTCTTTACCCTCCTGCCAGATCTCTGCTTGGCCAGACATTGGCACCAGGTCTGCAAGGTTAGGGAGCGTCTCTGGGGCGGGAGCAGGAACCTAGATTCAGGCAGTCTTGCCCACTACTGCACACACAAGCAGACTCATGGGACAGACCACCAGGTGAGTCCAGAGCTGGGCAGGAGAGAGATCAAGGTCTAGACTGGATTTGAGATGCACTGGCTTGTTACAGTTCCCAGCTCTAGGGATGCTTCATTCTTGCACTTATCCCATACTTGTCATTTATTGGCTACTACACTTGCTGCGTTGTAGAGCCCTGGGAGAGGAGATTGTCTCCAGAGTTGGGATTCAGGGCCCACGTGCTCCAACGCACACCCACTGCTTCCTAGTCTTGTCCCTTTTGCCCCTCCAACCTGTCTCTCTGGACCCAGGGCTCTAGCTGCCTTATCTTCAGCTATTCAGAATATCACTGAAGAGGGAACAGCCTCGGGACATGCAGAAAAGGGCTGAGGAGGGAGAGCTAACTTCCTGTCCATATCAGGCTAAAGTAGCCCGTTTGGACCTTGGCTTTCACCAATTTGGCCTGTGCTAGAGGGAGCAGTGAGTTCCCCTTGAATGGTAAAGAAGTCACCCTTCCTGGCATCTCAGTCCAGGAGCCTGGGAAAGAGCCATCTTGTACTGTGACCTTGCCCCAAATGTGCCCTTCCTTCTGCACAACTTGCTTGTACACTTTCAGTTTTCCCTAAAAGCTTCCGGGTCTCAATGAACTTTTTGCACCCAAATTCACTTTGGACTTTTTCCTGGGATCCTCACAGTATCCCAGGAGCTTTAGCAGCTGCCGCCCATTGACAGCCTTCCCGCACTATGTTCACCCAAAGGCATGGGACCTCTCCTTGGGAAAAGGGCCGGGCCCAGGGTGAGCAGGGACTGCCCCCATCGTGGTGAAGTCAGCTCCAGTGGTTGTAGTATCATCCTGGAGTCCTCCAGGGGGACTCACTGTCCTTCTGGCTCAGAGATCCTTGAGCCCAGCTCACCCCATTTCCTCATCCCAGGGATGGCTGAGAGGCCACACATAAAAGTGGTGCATAAAAGCCTCAAGGATGCAAGAGTCCTGGTTGTAACCCAGGGCCTGGTGTATGCCAGGCAAGTGCTCTGCCACTGAACGACACCCCCACTGGGCTGTTTTTTGTTTGTTTTCTTCTTCGTCTTCTGAGGGCCTGGGAGAAGGGTCCAGGATCCAGGTCAGGGTCTGGACCTGGAAGCCAGTCCTACGTAGGGGAGTGCTGGAAGAGGAAACCCTCAGACTACATGGCCAGACGCTCCCTACGGGACACAGCTGAGTTCTGACTGGAAAACTTATGGGCTTTTGTAGCAGAAACCCACAGGGAGATTTTTAGTCAGCACCATGGAAGGTAGGCTCAGGAGGGCTTTCAGGATAGGACCACTGGGTTTTGAGAGTGAGCCCAAGGCCACCGTTGGGATAAATAGCAGGGGCAGAAGGATCCTGGGAGTGAAAGCAGGCTGGAGCTGCCTCCACAGGGACCGCCTCCAGTTCCACTTCTGCTGTTCCACGCCCCCTCACCTCCACCAGGGGCCTGTCCCAGGTGACCACGTGATGGGAAGAAAAGCTGCTTTTCTTTCTTCGCTGCTGCCTCTTCTATATAAGATTCTTGCAATATATGGGCTTCAAGAAGTTGAAGAAGGCTGCACTGGGGTATAGGTAGGGTCTGTGTCCTGTGGCAGGACATAGAATTGGCAGGCGGGTCTGACTCTCCTCCTGTTGCAGAGGTGGGCACAGACATCTGCAGTGGCTGTGTGTGTACTCGCAGGCCAGGGTGGTTGTCTTTGTTGCCTTTGTGTGCCAGGCTTCCTGAGGGGCTGAGGAGAAAGGGCCGGCTTATGCCTCTGACAGGAAGGATGACTGTGGCCGAGTCCTCTGCTGGGCTGCGGCTTGTCAGCCACAAGATAGCATGTGCACAACCCCTTAATGGCCTGCTTCCTCCTTTGGCCACAAGGCTTTGAAAACAATGGCTGCCTGACAATCCTGCCACCCCATAGGCTTGAGATGATCTGCCCTCCCTTCTCACCTAGCTATTCACTCCTGAGGATCCAGGTTCAAGTGCAGCTCCTTTAGGGAGAAGCTCAGGGCATCTCTTCTGTGTATTCAGAGCACTAAGCACCTTTTCATCCCAGTACTTAACAAGATTGTAATTTATTACTTATTTTCATCTTTAAAATTGATTTTTGAATAGGAAATACATCCACATGATTTAAAAATAGATCTCTGAATAAATAA